>ML815521.1:6463-30395 GCA_009831015.1 Picea engelmannii
GCCTATTATTTTAGTAGAATAACATGAAGGAATTGTTGGAGGACACTATGAATGTAAATCCACTACACAGAAGGTGTTGCATGCAGGATTATGGTGGCCAATAGTTCACAAGGATTCATAGGAGTATTGTCAAAATTGTGATGCCTGTCAGAGAGTTGGGAAGCCATCCAAGAGGGATGAGATGTCATTAAGACCTCAGGTTACTTTACAAGTATTTAATAATTTGGCATTATACTTTGTAGGTCCAATTAATCCATGATCAAGAAGATCATGAGCCAGATTTATTATTACAGTGATAAAATACTTGACTAGATGGGTTGAGGAAAAAACAATGAAGGATTGCAGCGCAAATATTGGAACGCAATTTTTATTTGAACATGTAGTGAAAAGTTTTGGATGTCCAATAATATTAATGAGTGATCATGGGACTCACTTTATCAACAACACAATTGATGAAACACTAGAAGAATTTTAGATACATCACCAGAAGAGCACTCCATATCACCCTCAATCTAATGGAATAGTTGAAGTGTTTAACAAGATATTGGAGAATACCTTGATAAATATTTTTAATGTGAACATGGATGACTGGGATTTGAAGGTACCAATAGTACTATGGGATTACAAAACTACATGCAAGAAGCTAATAGGGCAGACACCCTTTATATGTTGGTGTGTGGATAGGAAGCAATAGTTCCTTTAGATTATTTGATATCAAGTCTATCCATTGCAATAATTACATATTTGACAGAAATAGGCATGATACAAGAAAGGTTGGCTCAACTTAAGAAATTGGAAGAAGAAAAAGTCATAGCTTGTTTCCATCAAGAGGTATAGAAAGAAAACGATAAAGCATGGCATGATAGACATATTAAGAAGAAGAACTTCCAAGTAGGATATCTGGTTCTCCTCTACGACAAAAAATATTTGATGCACACAAGGAAACTTAGAATGCATTCGCTAGGGCCATACTAGATAAATTTTTTCACAGATGGATGTGTTGTACAGCTAGAGGACTTAGCAAGAAAGGAATTTCAAGGAATGGTGAATGGTAGTGGACTAAACATGTATAGGGACAGTCGACCCTCTAACCCTCATTGATTACAACATAGAAAGTAGAACTATACATAATGTATATAGTAGAAAGAAAGAGAAGAAAAAGAAAATATAAAGAAGAAAAGGAAGAAAAAGAAGAAAAAAGTAGAAAAATGAAGAAAAAGCTTAAAAGAAGTAGTTCGAGGAATAAGTGGTAGACAAACACTTGAAAATGACAGCACACAACAGAAATTAAATTGATGTGACATAATTCAAGAGACTTCATGCAGGAAAAGTAAACAATGTGTGATGGGATACGAAATGACTGGAAAAGTGAAAAATTGGTGAACAAAAAAGGAAGGGTGCATCAGAGCATTTATGACAAATTCTATAAAAAGGAAAAATAAGGTAAAACGGAAAACACTTATGATTTTTGAGAAAATAGAGACAATGCAAACTAATTCTGAGTAAGTGAGAATTTGTGAAGAACCCAACCGATATCTACAACAAAATTACTCCCAAAGTTAAGAAAACAATGTCGTCAAAGTTCGAAGGACCAAGTCAATTCACGCAAAGGACCCATAGCACTAACAGACCGCTTAAAGAAATGAATAGAGTGGTCAATGTGGATGATATCCAAAATATAGAGACTGAATCAATCAGTATGATGTGGATTAAAGAATAAAAACTAGAATAAGAAGCAATGAAAGTTAGCTAAGCAACGCAAGGCTGAAACCCTAAGATGGAGAAAACCCTAGCACATAAAACCTAGGAGCAGGGAATGTAGAGGGAGAATAGGGTGAAGATGACAGTGATAACATAGACTTAGATAAACTTGTAGTAGAGGAAAACCCAGAGGTAGAGGATGACTATTCCACAGACAAGGAAATGCAAGAATATGAAACCCTAGAAGAAACAACAATAGGGTTGTCAAGGAAAAGGGAAGCAATGGCATCAACGTGCACACAAACACAAATTTTGTTGCCAGTGCCCCACATTATGAACTCAGTCTTCATTATGGAAGATATGTTGGTATGTTTTCCCAAATTATGGTACACCAATCATGATATAACAAAGGTCGTCAAGTTCCTAGATCTTGCACAAGAATTTTATATGGAAAACAGGGGGTCAAAATCGAAATGAATGCCAATTATGGATCCTAAACAATGCATAGTAAGAATTTACAACTCCGGCATAATGAATTTATTGTAAATTCATCACTTTGAAAGGGAGAAATATGTAAATTCATACGTCAAACAACTTTTTGCGAATTTACATGGAGGGTTTTATGGATGGACAGACTTGTCCTAATATATGTCAACCTAATTGATAATTTGATAGGTTTACTGATAGATGGGGTGAAGTTAGAGTAATAACTCGATGATAAAATGAAGGAGAAGCCCATTGCATAGGAAGTGAAGGAAATTTTTGGCACATACAGAGGCAACAGATGGATCATCATTATGAATATCATTGACCCAGCTACCTGATTTGCAATGAAATTGATGGCCTACAATATACTAAGAAAATGTCGCAAGGAAGAGGAACCTATAGGGGTGGTGGCAACAACTATGCAGTGCACAAAGGGTACATTTCTAATTCGGGTGTCATATCTGCTCAACCTTTTATTAGAATACTACAGGGATGCACAAGATGCTAAAATGGAGTTCCACTATTCCTTATTGTTGATTTTGATATCCTTGGAGGCATGGGAAAAACCAAAGTTCTAAATGTTTTTTTAAAGAAAAGGAAGATGTGGCGCCTTGAGATATGAAACTTGCGACACAACATAGATGTCAAGTAGAGAAAATACAACTCAAGTATTTTTGGCATGTATATTCAAGAGATGCAGGAGAAGATTGTAAATACCTGGAAAATTTCACCTAAAGTGGTGAAGGATCGTGAGGGGATATCCAACTTTAAGGAATCCAAGAATAACACATGGATACAAGCTAGAAGAGACTGTAAGAAAACATGGCTCAGGATGCACTATTTAATTAAAATAGAATAAATCCAATGGGTACTCATAGAATGGCCAGATCAATGGAAGGTGCCAATGGTATTTAATAAAGGATAAAATGGTAAAGAGAAGGTAGAAGCTGGCACATCACAAAAGTCTATCATCCCTGCAACAAATACTAGAAAAGAAGTAGAGTGAAAAAAATGTACAGTTACTAGTACAACAACAAAGAAGCCAAGGAATAAAGAAACAATACCAAGAGCCTCAGTGCTAGGAACAAATAGCGTGGAAATAAAAAAGGGATAAGCAAAAAAGAAAGATGGATCTCAATTCAGGATACAAGGATTGGAAGTATACTAGAGGTAACAAAACTTGCACAGATTGAAAAGAGGAAATCAACCATGGATATGGGATATCAAAGAAAGAATATGAAGGAACAAAAGAACCTCATTGATCTCACAATAACAGAAGATGATGTAGAGTTAATAGTGGATAAGGTGAAATATCGAGGAGAAGAAGCACTCTATGTCGTATAATCTCAAAGAGAAGAACTCGTGACAAATATAATGGAAGTTAAAGAAGTTTTGGAGAGATTATAGATCATTGTCACACATCATAGAAGTACACTGCAATAGGTACCCATACATTAAGAAATGGAGATAGTGCAAAAAAAAATAATGGGAAGTGTGACATTTAAGATAAGTCAGAGTATGTTACAATTAGATGAGAAAATTGCACAATGATCCTTGAAGGATGTGGAACAGTTGGACTTGGTGTTATCCAAGATCCAAAAAAAGGAACTATATAAGTTACAGATGAGCATGGCATAAGAAGTGAAATCAAGGGAAAGGATGGATGCAAAACACTTGGAGATAGCCAAGTAAGAGAAGGAGGTGTTGGAGACAGTCCTAAAAGAAGTTCAGATTAAACATGAGGAGGAAAAACAACACATAGATAAACTGGAGCAAAGACTTGAGGAATTCTTTCAAACAATCCCAGATAGTGCACTAGAAAAAGAGAAGATAATGAGGATGGTGTTATTGGATAAATCGGTAAATGCGGACATAAACTAATATCCCTAGATCCACCTAGATCTAGAACAAAACAAGACAAAACCTGGTGCTTTCCCTAGGCTCTAATCATCGAATCTATCATAAAAGAAAGAATGAGTGACATACCTTTGAATATCACTTCCTTGTGTCCTTTTTGTCCCTGCTTCACTTTGGTGCTCTTGTGATATTGATTTTGTAGTGAGACACAAACCAACCAAAGTGAAAGAAGAGAGAGTATATTCAATGACAACCTATGCATATGATCAAGGAATTATGCAATAAAATAAAGATAATTATATGGTAAAGAAGCATGCCACTGTATTATATTAAATAATAGGAAGAGAGATTACAATTAGATGCCTTGATGTCATAAGGTTGCTTCCAACAGTTCCTTTCTTCCCACACACTTTTGATACAAGAATTCTAAGACTATATATCTAACATCTATCTTGACAAAAGCAAAGCTCAAAGCCACTCTAACCAAGCTAATAATTCCAAGCCAAATCCAACTAACTTTCTCCATGAGAGCTCCTCTCCTTTTGTAAGTTGAAGAGGCTAAGGTGAGGAGGTTAGGATGATCCCACTAAATCATGAAAGCAAGTAAGATCCAAACCATTCGGAGGCCACCTCACCATAGAAGATTCTCCTTCTAGAAGCATCGAGAAAATGCTCATTTTTCCCACGTACAAAGGCCACCGCAACCTAGCTATAGTGCATCCTATGAAAATTCCTCACCCTAGATATAGTGTAGCCTATGGAAATCAGGCATTTCCACACCCCATCTATGATGAAGCCCACGGAAATCCTCCAAAATAGGTTTTTTACATAGGAAAACACAACTTCTTCTCTCAAGGAAAGTTCTTCTCCCTTCTTTCTTCAGGAATTTAGGCCACTGACCTCTCTGAAGGAAAAAAATAGGTTCACATCATTAACGATCATGAGGGTGATGAAAATAATGTGTAACAAAGATCCCCCCAAAGTATGAAGTTAGAACAGAGTGATAGATGAAATACTTTGTCGAGTGTGTGTAGGGAACAAGGAACACGTCGGTCAGAAACTTGTCAACAAACAAGGAAACACAGTACAATAATATATCATCATTGAGGTAGGCATTTCCATCGTCAGAATACAAATGAATCAAAGAATAAATTTCGACATGCGAAGATCCATGTCAAGTAAGACAGGTCATGGCCACCAAACATACACCGTGGATCCATGCCATTATGACTCAAATATTAACATAGCCACCAAAAATACACCGTGGATCTATGTGTTAAAGACTCAAATTTGATCATAGCCATGAGACATAAAATGTGGATATATGCAACACTACAAATTGAATATACTCCAATGCAACCTAAATCTGTGAGAAAAGATTCAAGGTCTTCATCTCCACCACTCTATAGTATGAATCTTACCATGTGAATACATGTGATGAAGTCGAGCATGGTAGAAACCACTTGATTAATGGTCATTAGTGTATACCGTTAACAAGTGCGAGGTAAATCACCATTAATGTTAATTACTTCCAAGGTACACTAGTACAATCCAATCCAACAAATGTGAATTAATTATCTGAAGTTGAACACTCAGCGGAATCTCCCGATCAGAAGTCAATAATGAATACCCACTATCAAAAGCAAGGAAACCTATCATTAAGGCATGCAAGTTCCAAGGTACCAATTAGTTTCTAAGTCTAATTCCTAAATAATGAGTTGAATTTGACAGGAAAAGACTCATCACTAGAGGGCCTTACTGTATGCCCCATCAATGACACGAAATGGGTAACAATATTTTAAGTAGACCAGAGTAGAAAGTGATTCAGGATTGACTCATAGATGATCGACGCAATAGAAGGATTAAGGACTGTAGAAATGGCCGACACAATAGAAGAATTTCAGGGTTGAACTTATTTTTGAACATATTGACGACACAACAATTGTCTTGGAAAAAGTGACTCAACAACAGGGATCACAAACCGATTTGAAATCTTATAAAGGAGTATGATCAAGGGACAAGTTGCTTTTCCAACCTAGACACAAAGTGAGTGAAAGGGTATCATGCTCAAAGGAGACTCTTCCATGGAATACAGGTTTATACACATTTCTTTCCCAATTTTCCCCCCACCATTACTGGCGAGTACCTCTTTATTTTTACACAATCTTGAGGAGGATAACATATTCTTGTAATGTAATCTCATCTTTCAAATGAGTCCCTCGAAGTATTTTTAATGAACCCTAGGAAAGAGTGGTTCGGTCCCATATGGGCCTTTCAATGTTTGTTTAATGAGTCCAAAGAAAGAAAACTCAAGGGTTTTTCATGTTTAGAGAATCTGAAAAACACCTAAAGAGAACTCTCTCAGTTCCTTTTTCATAAAGTAGTCTGATGAGACCGAAAAAGAGATAAACTATCGCTCAATAGATGTTTTCTTCAAATACTTTAATGAGCATGAAAATAACAAGGTCGCTCGACAATCTTTTCATGTTTAGAGGGTCTAAAAAGATCTTAAAGGGAAATCCATGGGGTTTATTTTTCATATAACCTTTATGAGTCCGTAAAAGTGATAAAAGTACACTCAGTTACATTCTCACATATTTATGAGCATGAAAAAGAACAAATACTAAGCTCGGTAACTTATTCTCATGTATTTACGAGCATGAGAAAGAACAAAGACTAAGCTTTGGATTGTTTTTATTTTTACGCAAGATTTAAAACAAAACAAAACTATGCTTGGGATAGATTTTATTTTTACATAAGCTTAAAAACTAAACAAAACTATGCTTGGACCTGGTTTCATTTTTCCACAATCTTGAACCAGAGGAAACTATGCTTAAGGTAGGTGGTTTCGTTTTTACACAAGCTTGAACCATATAAAACTATGCTTGTGACTTCCCAATGCATGGTTGGTACTTAGCCCCCAGGTTAAGGAGCTAGTGGCTCAACTTCATCATGAAGTCCAGAGGCTGGAAGCATTGCCCCCAAAGCTTCATTTCGTTCAACTGGAAAATAAACATGAACTATGGTGATAAGCTCTGTTTCATTTTTTTAACGAGGTTGCTACAGAGATGCGAAAAACTTTCCTCATAACTGGTTTCATTTTTTAACGAGCTTGAAATCAGAAAACCATGCTCAAAGATGGTTTCATTTTTTAACAAGCTTGAAATTAGAAAATCATGCTCGATGCTGATTTCATTTTTTAAAAATCTTGAAATGAGAAAATCATGCTCGACGCTCTTCTTGATCACGGCTTCCAAGAGGACAATGCTCTGGAAGGACACCATGTCAAGGGAAAAAAATTAGTCACGGCTTCCAAGATATCTTCACTCGATGGAAGAAACCCACTCTGGAAGGAACACATGTCGAGTGCTACAATAGGGATAGAGAGATTAGGCTCTAAAATTCGGATCGAAGATATCACCATTTCAACTACCAGATCCAAATCATCATAAGATGAAGTCATGGGAGACAATGCCAGATAATTAAGATATGGCGAGGGTGATACCGTCTGCATATAATAACCATTAAGGGAGGTAATCTAGTCTAGACCGATGAATTCAAGTTGATCAATAGTCACAATTCTTCCATCGTGAGGGAAATATATCACACGAAAAAGAGTGAACACAATAGCTTTCATGGAATAGACATAATCTCGCCCAAGGAGTAAAGAAAAATCCAAGGGATCATGGACTACCGTGACATCAATAAAGACATTTTTCCCTCCAAAAGTTACAGGAAATTGAGGAAGGGTCCCTAAAGGTTGACTGGTTCTTCTGTTAAAAGCTAACAAATTCTGCGTAATTGGCACAAGCTGAGGACAACCCAAAGCTTTCCAAGCAAAAGAGGACAAAACACTAACGGACGCACCTTCATCTACCAATGTCTGAGGAATGTCTCAACCACAAACCTGTATTGTAATATGGAAAGGAATGTGAGAGGGAAGACGAGGTCTAGTTACCACACCCCAATTAAAAATGATGATCTCATTACTTGGAGGAGGTTCCA
Source organism: Picea engelmannii (assembly GCA_009831015.1). Taxonomy (NCBI): domain Eukaryota; kingdom Viridiplantae; phylum Streptophyta; class Pinopsida; order Pinales; family Pinaceae; genus Picea; species Picea engelmannii. The sequence goes on from ML815521.1 coordinate 14,513, forward strand.
CAGGAGGAGGAATGCCCCTCGGTATGGTAGATTCTGTATCAACAAGAAAAACGTGAGAAATATCGGTTTTACTCTCTAATGGGAGAGTAGGATCGACTGATAATGACATCAAATCGACCAATTGGGTTTCATTCTCCAAAGGTATAATGGGGTCGACAGGTGGAGATGAATCGATCTCTTTGGTTTCACTCTCTAACGAGAGAGTGGGATCGACCGAGGAGGAAATCAGTTCGACCACTTGGTTTTCACTCTCTGGTGGGAGAGTGGGATTTATTGAGGATGGGAGTAGATCAAACACTTTGTCAACTCGTTCAACTAAGGACGTGACCAAATTGACGACATGATCAACCGGATTGATCGACAAAGGGACCGGATTAATCATTCCATCAACTACAGGTGGGTTGAAAGTAAGCTTGTGATAAGCAGCTAGAAGGTGAGGCTGTGAAACAGTCATGTCTTCCAGTAATTTTAAGGCTTCATCCATATGAGGGAAAAGGTGATTTACATGACACCCTTTTCATAACATACATGGGAACTTGGCTTTACTTTTCTTCTTCCCAATGGTATTTTGACTAGTTGAGGAAAGGTCATCAACATGTTGTTCAGAGGCCGATGACATGGGTTGGCGATGGTGTGTAGAGAATTATTCTATAATCTTGGATAGACCAGGTAAATCCTTAAGAAGATGGCTACCCTTGCAAATCCTGCAAGGGTACTTGGGCTTACGGGTTGTTTGGGTGATCTTGACATCATCAATAGTCCCATCACGATTAACAGTAACTAGTTGTTTTCCAACATGTCTGGCAGTGGTTGGAAGTTTGGATCCTTGATTATTTTTCTTCTTCTTATTCTTCCTTTTCTTCTTCTTATTCACCGAGTTACTAGCTTCAGAGCTTTTACTCGATGAAGAATATGAAATGGAAGAAGAACTTGCATGTGGAGAAGGTGAAGAAGATCTTACTGGTGAAGATGATGAAGGATCAATATGAGGTTTATGTTCTTGGGGGGAATTGATTATGACCAAAGAACTTACTTCATTTGGGATTACTTGAGTGGAAAACAACCACACTGGAAATCCAATAGTGAGACCTGGAAGGCTCAAAGTAGCGATGTGAGGAGGACCAATGTTTCCATATGAAGGAAAAACAAAAGATTCCCCTATAGCAGGGGTTCCTTCATTGGTCATTTCGGTAACTGGTGCCATTAAAATAAAAATCCAATATAGAGTCCACTAGGAAAAACAAACAACACATGCTAAAAATCTAGTAAGAAAGCAAACAAACAAAACCTTCTCACAATGATCTCACTAGTTTGTGATGAAATCCAACATCGCGGGAACAATGTAAGAAGGGGTTGATATAGAGAGGGTGAAAACGTTACGTTGGTGACCTGCTTAATGGACTTACACCATGGTGTAAGCTCCCACACATAAACGTGGGTATACCCTCCAAGGAGCCCGAGTGAGTTTGGCCAACGTCGATTCCAAGTACCGTGAAGACTTGCCCCTCCACATTCACCTTGTGTACAGACCCTAAAGAGATAGGCCACTAAGGTTACCAATTACTACATTGATTCCTAGGGAAACAGTCGATAGTCCAATCCATGCTCAAAGGAAGGGTATCTAGCCCAAAATCAACTTGAAAGGCTTCCACTCATCATTGTGGGTATACCTTCAAGCAGCCCCCATAATACGCGTAATCTCTACACCAAGACCAACAAAGCAGGGTGAGTAACTCTGCTAGTCTCAATGCGAACTCGTGATTGACCCTTTGGTTAGAAGGGATTCCTAGGACAAAATGTAATAAGTATATTTCATCGCTCCCTAGCTCAAGATTCTATATTCATTTGTAGCTTTGGAAAGTTATCTTTCACACCTATTCCAAATCCCTACATCTAATCTAATGTAGGTGTGATACCAAAAAATATAAAATTGTCTATTCAATTTTTATAAATGCTTTATTTTATGGTTGTTGTTACTCAAGAGGAAAATGGCATGGACAAGATGGTGTTTTGACCGAATCGAAAGTTATGAAAAGAGATGAAGATGCAATCTTTTCATTTCGATGAAAGCTATGCTACAAGAAGGATAAAATTTATCATTCCCAAATGTACAATGTCCCAAAATTTTATTAAACTCATCAATATCATGATTTTCAAGAAATGAGACAAACAAACTGTACACCAATACACGATTCATGCCCCCCCCATCCATGAGGGGGAAATGTTTTAAGAATTTAAGACCAAAAATCATGCAATTTCGCTACTTCAAATGCAAGGATGCCCCCAATCTAATGAAAACAAAGAAATAATATTTTTGTTTCACAGAAGCTAAAAGCAATAACAAATCACTTCAAAAAAAAAACAACCCAAGCAAAGTTTCTCTTTTAACACAAGTTATCTAGAAAAGAAGTGTTCTTTTCACTAAACAATTCTAAAGAAAAACAAGGCTTTGTAACTGAAAGACACTCAATGGAAGAGATCAAATATTTTAAGAGAAAACAAAGCAAAGTTGGCTAAAATAAATTTCAAATTTTTCAAGAAGACTGTAAATAGATCATAATCAAACCCAAAAATTCACCCCAAAACCAAATACAAGGTCTGGGTAAGGAAAAAACATCAAAAATAAAAAATTCCACAATTCCCGTGGGCTGTAGACTAACGTAGTGCAGAAATCACTGATTTCTGCAGGCCAGAAATGGGTAGGGTGTGGAGTTTCTGCACTAGTCTAAATAGGTAGGGTGTAGAAATCCTAAGTCGCTACACTATCCCTCAAAGTAGGGTGCGGAAATAAAAAAAAAATGGAAAAAATTAAAAATTGAGAAGGTTTTCTAGTGAAGTTTAACAGTAAGAGTGTCAGGATGGATCTTCCAGTGACTCAGAAAACAAAAACCAAGCAATCAAAGAAAGAAAACAAGGAAAACTAGGAAAACATCTGGTTCCCTAGTACGGTCGCCAATTTTGTTATTGGGTAAATCGGTGAATGCGAACATAGACTAATCACCCTAGATCCACCTAGATCTAGAAAAAAACATGACAGGACATGGCACTTTCCCTAGGCTCTAATCATCAAATTTACTACCGAAAAAAAGATGATAGAAACACCTTTAAATGTCTCTTCCTTATGTCTTTGTTGTTCCTGTTGTTTGCACCCAATTCGTCACTAGGTGAGAAAATTAACAGTGTTTACATGCCCAGTTGGGCTCTGCTAGGCATGACAACTGTGAAGTAAAAGGTTAGAAAGGAAAACAACAAATTTATAAACAAAAATTAAACTAAAACAAATAAAAACTAGAAGCATAAGAGAAAATGAAAAATAGAGACAAATGGACCAATATCACCAATGTATAAGCTGATTTGTTGATGAAATCCAAAGGCACAAAGAAGAAAGGGGACTTGGGTCCCTTCTTTCTCCAATGGAAGGCTCTTGAGGCCCTCAAAGCTTGCTCTCCTTACAATGAAAAGATGAAAAATGTGGGTGAAAGAACTCCAAGCTTATTCACTCAAGTGAGGGGTGAATAGCTCTATGAAATGCAGCTTGTGATGTGTATTGCCAAAGAATGAGTCCTTAGCAATCTCAGCAACATAACAATACAAAGAATTCTTTGAGAAAATGGTGGTCATTCATGGCTTTTTATAGCCAAGCATTGGGTTATTATGTGACCTCTTTTGAATGTGAAAAGGGGCTCTTTAGGGCTCAATTAGGTCTTTGACCAGCCCACCATGAGGATTGAGCTCGGATTTGGTGTCAAATCGACTTGGGAGCTGATCCATTAGTGGTTGGGAGGCCGACCAATTTCAATAAATGCGTCGTTTAGCAGGCGCGCGGGTTTTTCGCCCAACAGCTGCACCTTGTGCACATATGTGCGCTTTGTACATTGTTGTTACGCGCATACGCGCGCGCACCCAGATGCTGTAAAGCGCCCTTCAAATTTTTGGTCATTTTGTATAGTTTTTTACCCTTTTGCAATGTTGTGGAATTAATCTTGTGCCATGAATGACTCCAGTCCTGTTTTGACGATGTGGAGTTCTTGTCGCCATGTGAGGACGAAATTTCAGTGATAACAGATGCCCCCTGATGGATGAGGTTAGGAGCAAAACGTATAGCCGAAATCCATCAATGTTTCTTTTACTGAGAATGGTGTTGTAAGGGAGAGCAAGAATGGAACCGTGTATAGCAATCCTTTGGAGAAGAAAGGAACCTGTAGATCCCGACTTTCCAGAAGGTGTGTATCAATATACAAGTGTGTACAAACGAGGTGGGCATGCCCCATGATCGTGTAATGTAACTCTGAAGAAAAAATGTCTGAAATGTTGATGTAGACAACTACAGCACCCTCTGGGGAGGAATGATAAAGGCAGAAGACAATTCTGCAAAGGAACGTACTCTGAACCAGCGGTAATGGTCGTGGAAGTAAAAAATGATGGTGATGTGGGCATTGGTGGCCTGACCAAGTTCAGAGGTCTTCGAAAACTGATAAGAAAGACTGCAATAGTCACAAAGTAAGACCCACCACAACATGAGAAAGTGTTGGCGTCGAATGTTATGGGGGTCAATGACATCAGGGAGCAATGGTAGTTCCCCCTGTGCTGTCCAAGATCTCTCATTGAATGGGAAATGAGGATCAAGATACTGTCGCCCTTTTGGAAAAGTGTGCTGATGTCGACAAAAGGAGGACGCGACTCCCAAAAGAAAAGGGCTTCGCAGAATATACTGTGGTGAAGAAGTGGCAGAGGTACATAGATGAAGTCAAGAAATGGGAAGACTCAAGACTACCCTTGGTTGGATTGTATATGATAGAATGAATGGCCGCAACCATGTGACAAGATCAAGTGTAAGGGGGATGACAAGATCAGGGATAAGTTGTGCCAGAGGCAGGACAAGGTGAACAAATCCAGAGGAGAAAGGTAAGTGACCTGGGTAGTACTCTGAAGGTATAGACGATGTCGGCGAGGGTAAATGAGAAGTAATGCTCCAACCAAGGGTGACATGGGTTGCGTGTGGCCAAAAAGGAAAGTAGGTCGCCAACGGTGACGAAAAAAGTAAAGGACAGAAAATGAAGGCGTCTGTATAATAAATAATGAATAAATGTGGGAAAGATGTACAAAATACAGAAACGGGTGCCCCAGTGTGAAATGAGTGCCCTAGGGAGGGAAGAAATTTCTAGGAAAACTGATGAAGGGTGGGGGCCCCATTGGTGAGTTTTTGTATGAGGTAGGTAAAATGAATATAGGTTTGCAGATGGGCAAACTGATGGTGGATGAAATGGTGTGTCATGATCCTGCGGAGGTGCAGGTAAAGAAAAGAACATGACCATAAAGCGATGTGCTGGGAGTCCATATGGGAAGCTATCAAGATGAGGAGAAGAAGTATGTGGTTAATTCGCAACATGATGAAAGACTACCGGGACTCCCATCCCTAAAGGGTAATAAAGAGCAGCATGAGTGTCAAAAGTGAAAAAAGGTTCTATGAATGAGACGACTCATGTGGGTAAGACAACTACCAGGTACCAGTACCAAAAATGCAAATGGAGGTGTGAGTACTACAGAGCCGGAAAAAGGGTATCCTAAAGGCCAAAATCAGGGGGTGTGACTGGGAATGTAAATGCAATACAGTGGGAGAGACTACATGCCAGTGCTGAGTATATACCTGAAGGAATGATGTGAAGCGATGATGACCAAGTACCTGCACACAGAACAACCAAATACCCAAAGTGAACCATATCTGAAGATAATAACAAATATGAACATGTATTAGATAAATGTGGCAATGCGCGTACGTACCTGGCCATGATATGAAAAAAGGTGCCCCGGGGGCTTAGGATGAAAAGTGGCCCGGGGACAGTCATGATGTAGGTGGCGAGACGTTGATCCCGTGGCTGAAGATGGTTCCAAAAATGGATGTCGTGGGCTCCCAGAATGGTGAGTGGAAGTTTGGAAAAAGGCCTATATATAGCTGTAGGGCCCACATTGCCACCTCATTTGTACCTGCTGCTTCAGTGAGTTTCTGAGCAGATTCAGAGGAGATTGCGTGATTCCAAGAGCATGAGGTACCTGATCCACGGTGTGCGAGTTTCAGGTTAGTGGTCTGAACATCCTGCATAGCTATAGGTTTCCAACTTTTGAGCAGGGTAGGTACGGGGGTCGTACGTGAGTTTTAGGGGGTTTTTGGGTAGAGGATGGGCTCACATGTGCGGGTGACTCAGTGGAAGGCGCGCATGAGTGTGCGCCTATACAATGAAGAAGCACGCATGTGTGCACGTGAGAAGGAACTTAAGGCGCGCCCTAGGGGCGTGCCTGTAGGGTAGACAGGCACACATGAGTGCGCGCCTGTGGGGTGAACAGGCACGCTCCTGAGCGCACCTGCGGGTTGGACAGGCGCGCTCTAGAGCGCGCCTGTATTGTGAACAAGTGTGCTTACGAGTGCATCTGTGGGAAAAATAGGCACGCATACATGCACGCTTGTATAGTGAACAGGTGCGCATGTGTGCGCGCCTGTGAGTGGTAAAACCACGCCTTTGAGGCAAGATTTTAGGGTGAAAAATTAGCTTATTTGATGTATTGGATGATTTCCTAAGCTAATATAGGACTCTGGGTTATGTGCAGGTGGCGAGCAGTGATCATGGATGTGTGGTGGTGCGAGAGAGACTAGTCACAGCTATGAGATGTTGTGGCCAATGCACAGCCTGCCATTCGAGCAGCTTTAGCAACCAGTGGGTTGCTAAAGTTCTTTGAGTGCCCGTTGATACGGTCATAGGAGTATTTGCTCCAATTTCTTATCGAGATGTGGAGCCCAGATCGACACTGCTTCCTCGTGCAAGGAGAGTAGATTGCCTTCACTATGGTGGAGGACATCTACTTCTTAACGGGGCTCCCCTTCTGGGGAACACCATTGCCGACAGATCTTGTGCTGCCGAGGGACATGCATTTGCGGACGGTCGTTGAGCGATACTACTCAGGCGAGCATTATATGACTGGGACGGCAGTGAGAATCAGTGGGATAGATGCCCTGCTGCATCGTTGCATAGCAGCGATGATAGTTCGGGTGTATGGATCGCGAGCGCCCCACCGGATTAGTGGTGACGAGCTGATTCTGATGGAGAGGGTAGTGGTGGGCCGTGAGCGGTTCACCTAGGGTATGACCCTACATGCGCAGATGATCGCGTAGCTGGACCACTGTTGGTCTAGAGGCGCCGGGGAGTTTGCATTTGGCTCCATCCTGGTAGCCTTTTTCTTGGAGAGGGTGTCGATGCTGCGCCCGAGGGTGCTACTGGAGGCACTAGGGGTACGAGAGCCGCGATTGAGGTGGTGGTCATAGATTTTGGTTCACCACGGTGGTGGCGAAGACGGACACTATTTCACGGCGCAGGCGGCGCAGATATGGCGGCATATGCTGCAGGTTATATTCCAGTTCCCCTATGCTGGGGTGGACTTCCGGGGGGACCCGGATATGGTACTGCCTCCTGGGGAGGTTTTTGATCATAGAGGTATGCTGTGTACTTATATATGTTTTGACTTATGTTGTGATTTTGATATGCCAGTTCATATGTTTGATGTATAGACACTGATACCATCTGTTGTTTCTTGTTTGGTGCATGTGCAGATTTGGCACCTCGCAGACGTGAGGTGGAGTTATATAGACCGCCGGTGCAGCGAGAGGGGAGACCTCCACATGGAGAGAGGTGGCCATGGGACGAGGCTGCTGGGCGACCAGTAGGGCCCGAGAGACCGGTGCAGAGGCACCATTTTGATGACCCTGGTGCGGGGCCATCACATGCTCCTCCAGCGACAACTGGAGGATATCTGGATGATATACGTCGTCATTTTGAGACGGTGTTTCGGGACATGCCTGAGGGCATGTGGATTCGCATCCAGGACGAGGAGTTCCTGGAGCAGTGTATTGGGTTACCGCCACCATGGCGATCGATCCTGCGTCGAGCAGCTGTGCTTGCTGCCATGACTAGTGGACGCATGCCGTCGGGGCAGGAGGGTCCTGCAGGTGCTCCACCACCACCACCTGGGGCAGGTCGGGGTGGGCCACCATCTCCTCCGAAGGGAGGGGAAGCTGGGGGTGCATTAGAGGCACCCTGATTGTATGTATATATTTTTGTATACTATTTTTGATAGGCTAGTGAGATGATGTTATTTTGTACCGAGATGTGGCATAGGCTCGTGGGCCAATGTATTTTTGTTGTATATAAACATTTGGATGGCCTGAAAGGCCCACATATATATATATATATATATATATGAGTATACATGTTTTTTCAGATCCAAATATGTTGTACATGTGTTTTTTGTGTTGATGTTGATGATGTTGGATTCTATCTATATGCTGTGACAGGATATGTGAGATGTTTATGTATGTGTAGCTTGATGTGATATATGCCAATCTAGCACCATGTTAGCTATGTCATATGTTGTTTGATTCAATTCCCTTGGAATATGTGTAAATGTAATGGAATCAAAATGTCGAGATAATAATCTAACCTGCAGGTGTTTGCGAAAGAGGCATGGATCGCGTACACGGTACACATTGTTGAGTTGGAGAATGACCAGTTGAGAGTCGAGGAAAACGCTAAGGTGACGAATATGATGATGCTGGGCATCAATCAAGAGGCCAATGATAGCAGTGTATTTGGCTTGGTTATTGGTTGCTGGTACTAAACAGATGTCGCTGGAATGTAGCATTTCATGTGAAGGGGTGTAGAGAGGCCAAGCAGCCGAAGTGAGATTTTGTGTCCAACGGTTGGCGCCGTCGGCGTAACCAATGTGGTAAGCTGGTGGAGGAGTCGTTTCACAGCATGAATGCAATCATGAAACAGGGTAGGCCAAAAGTATCCGGCCCAGATAATCTTTTGATCCGTGGCGATGCCCGAAAGATGGCCCCCACAAGTGCCGATGTGGCAGTCGTTTAAGACTCTGTCGGCCTCGTCAATAGTCAGGCAGTGACGAAGAATGGTGTCGACGCCCCGCCGATATAAGATGTCACCGATGAGGAGATAGCGGGGGGACGGATGGTGAATGCGCCGACGATCATCTCGTGATAGGTGGTTACCGAACTTTGGAGTTCGTAGGTAGACGAGAAGGTCGCCATACCAAGGATCATCAGAAGCGATGTAAAAGAGATGTTCGTCGGGAAAGTTAGTATTGACGGGGGCGCTAGGTGTGTCAGAGGGAAGGGCCGTGACAAGTTCAGCGAGAACGAGAACCTTCTTACTCTTAGGTGTTGAGAACTCGAGGTCGTACTCCTGAAGGATAATGATCCATCGAGCGAATTCGCCGTTAACATGGCGACGACTGAGCAAATATTGCATAGGGTTGGAATCTGCGATGACCTTGGTGGTGCGAAGCAGAATGTAGTGACGTAGTTTCTGGACTGTGAGGACAACTGCAAGAGATAGTTTCTCTTCATGTTTGTACTTCAGGGGTGGTCCTGAGAGGTTCTTACTGACGTAGTAAATGATGTGTTCATGATTTTCATCTTCGAGCTGGACGAGGACGCCAGCTATTGATACAGCTGATGCTGATACGTAGAGGATGTAGTCGCGATTATAGTCAGGTGCACTAATCAAGGGCGCATTGGAAAGCATTGCTTTAAGATTGTCAAACGATTGTTGGGCATAGTCGTCCCAATGAAAAGGGATGTCGTGACGCAGTAAGCGAAGGAAACCGTGTGCGCGTAAAGCATAATCAGGAACAAAGCGCCTAAGGAAGTTGGCTTTGTCCTGTAGCCTCTATAGTTGTCGCAAATTCCAAGGAGGTGGAATTTTTGTGATGGCTTGGACTTTGAGGGGGTCCATGGTGATACCGTTTTGTGAAACAATGAAACCGAGGAGGCGCTCTACGGTGACGCAAAAAACACACTTGAGAGGGTTCAAGCGGATGTTATATTGACGACACCGTTGAAAGATGATTCGTAAATCATCGAGGTGTTGGGTACGCTTCTTGGATCGAGCGGTGAGGTCATCCAAGTAAGTGAGGATGATTGCAGCCAGATCATGAAAGATGTATGTCATGGCCTGCTGGAAAGTTGCACCGACATTTTTGAGGCCAAAGGGCATGACACGATACACAAACGTACCCCATGGGGAAATGAATGCGGTTTTGTACTGATCGGATGGGTGGATTTGAATTTGGTTATAGCCAGAGAATCTGTCCATGAAGGAGAGAGCCTTGTGGCTGACACAATCATCGATGATCTGATCGATGAAGGGCGTTGGGAAGTTGTCTTTGGGACATGCGTTATTGAGATCACAAAAGTCGGTGCAGACGTGAATAGAGCCCTGTTTTTTGTCGACGGGTACAGGGTTGGAAACCCATGATGTATAAGCGATGGGGTAAATGAATCCAGCCGTACGCAATTTGTCAATTTCAGCTTTGATAGCCGCAGCCTTGGATGGGTGTAGCGGTCGTCGTTTCTGGCGAATTGGTGTGATGTCGTGCCAGGTGTCGATGCGATGTTCGATGATAGAGGGGTTGAGGCCAGGCATCTCCGTGTATGACCAGGCGAAGATATACCTAAATTCCTGGAAGAGGGCTTTGTATGCGGCAATTTCCTGAGGAGTGCAAGCAACTCCAATGATGATCTCTTCGACGATGCCTAGTTTAATGGAAATGTCGATTTTGATGGTGGGGGAAATGTTAGCCAGATTACCTTCTTCAAAAGCGTCTGGTGCAGGAATAGGATTGTTGAACCAATCGATAGGTCCTGATGGGATAAAATCTTTGGTTTCGACCACGTAAATGGGATTGTGGCTAGGTGGCATGAGGTCTTCCTGTGGAAGGAAGAGTGCACGATGATGTAGTGCGTCCCAGGGAGAGTTTGGGTGTTGTAGCTCTTCCAGTATTTCTTCATCGCATTGGAAACGATGGGAATATAATGGATCATGAGGAGTGATCTCAGTGACCGTGTGAGTGCCCCCAACTGAGGAAACAGAGGGGGTATCTCTAGGAGAGGGTGAGGGTTCACTCGTCATAAACCATATATTGAGGTATTGAGGGGTACCCGTAGTAGTGGGATGGATAATCTCCACAGGGGGATGGGCGGGAGAGTTGGGTGGGTTACGGGTAAATCCTCAGACATGTCATCTAAGAACCATGGAGGCGTAGGGAGTGCCTCGGGCTCGGGAGAGATGATATGGAGATCTTCAAATGGTGAAGATATGTCAATGATTGCCTCTGCAGGTTGGTGAAGCAGGGATAACTGATGTCGCCGATACTCGATGATCATCAAACATTGGTACGTAAAACGAGTCAATGAATTGCAAAGAGAGCAAGGGCATCTCATGCATTCATTGACTGAAGTAGTGACATAGCGAATGTCAGTGATAGGTGTTGTGGAGGACGTAGACGAGCGTGGGTTGTTCTGAAAGTCTCGGCTTATGATGGCTAATGCCTATCAGAAACGAGGTAGTGTTGGACAATGATGGGTGTAATGGCCATACTCAGAACAGATGGCACATGCAAATTTGGTCTTCAACCCTTTACTACTGGAAGGTTGAGTGGTAGCAGTAGTAATGGATGGTGTGGGGGTTGGATTGGGGGGAATCAAATTCCGTAATTTTGGTAGTGATGGGTAGTTGTTGGTTTGGTGGCCCTCTTTGTCACACAATGCGCAAGGTGGTGGGATGCATGGGGGACGTGGAGCTGTGGGCTCCTTCTTCTTTCTGCTGCCCCTAGCGGTAGCAGGGGGAGTAGGGAGTATGGGGGTAGTGGAGGTAGTGGGAGTGAGGACAAGAATCGTCATGGGGAGTCTTGCCTGTGGGCGAGGGACCATCTCAGGTGGATGTAAGTACCACACTGGGATTGCTAACACCATATTGGGTAGTGTGAGCGTTGCTGCTACCTGGAAAGCTTCTATACCGGGTGGAGGGTAAAAGAAGGGAATTTGAGTGAGGGGTCGGGGAACTGTTTCCCAAATGGGATTAGGCCCTTGAGAGGATGTGGATTCATGGACCATAGGTGTCAACGAATGCCCAGGAGGCTCCTGTGGGAGTGGTGCTGTGACAGTTGAGATGTCAGGAATGACTGAAGCCTCCTGAGGAGGACGAGCATCCTCCTGCTGAGTTTCGTTAGATGAGATGATGCATACTTGACCATGGGAAAGGAGTGGTGGTGCTCCGTGGTATGTCCCTAACAAGGATGGATATTTGAAAATACCAGGACCTATCTCAACAAGTGGATATACGTCTTGGTTGGTGTGAATAAGAGGAAGAATTTTATCGAGACTGGCAGATGGATTTGGCTCGTAATGTGAGACTTGGTCAATGGTTACAATCTTTCCATTGTGGGGAAACATGATTGTCTGAAAGACGGATGATGCCACTGCCTTCATAGCATACATGTAGCTATGTCCAAGCAAGATATTGTAATCGAGCTGAGCGTCGATAACTTTGATGTCAATGAGAATAGTTTTTCCCCCGAGTTCTACAGGGACATTTTGGAAGAGCCCTTCAGGAGATGATGGTCGTCCATCGTAAGCTCGTAATGTGATGGTGGAAGGTATGAGTTCCGGGGAACCAAGTTTCTACCATACCGTTTTGGACATGATGCATGTAGATCCCCCTTCATCGATGATACACCGATGGATGGTGATGTTCCGTATTTTGACTGGTATTTGAATAGAAACTGCGACAGGAAGACGCGGTTCACAGCTATCAAGATCAAAGGTGATGAGTCTAGTATCGGCGGGGTCGACTGCACCCAAAGCGGAAAGTAGTGATTTCCGCTGAGTAGGACAAGTCTGGAGGACTTCCAGAACTGACATGGCAGCCAAAGATTGCGCTAAGTCATCTACCAAGCTGTAGTTATGAGCGGCCCTGGCCTGTGGGTTGTGTACATTCTTGCGCAATGGGATGCGAGGGATGCGTAATGGTGGTTTGAATGAAGGGCGAGGGATCACCAACGGAGGTCCCATCGGTGTTGGGTTTGTCTCTGGAGGGACAGGAGTAGACTCAGCTGTTGTAGGATACTGACGATTGTGTGTTTGCAGAAGGATTTCTTCCTCACTGGTGAGGAGAATTGTTCGCTCTGCTGGGTTGTTGGGATTGTGATATTGGCCCACCTGAGGTGGGGGATGCTGCGCGTCCTATTGGGTGTTTATCACACCTTGATGTGGGATAGGATTTTGTAGCACGACGGGAGGGGGTTGTTGCACATATTTTTGTTGTGCCTGTTGCAGGGCATGTTGCGCAGGAGAAGGGGGAAGACTTCCAGAGTCTTTCAACCTTTTGAAATCAGTGATCTGTGGGCAATGGTGAGTGTAATGAACATATACGCCACAAAGAGCATAAGGGTGGATAGTTTTAACAGTGTTCCACCCTTGGTGTTTGTTGTTATTTCCACCTTGGGGATTTTGGTTCCCTTGGTTCTGATTGCCCCCAGTGGGTTGATGTTGTGGGGGTTGATTCCCGCCTTGACCAGGATTGTTGTTATTCCTGTTCCTTCCTTTCCTCTTAGTTTTTTTTGATGAGTGAGTTGGATTGGCTGTGTTCAACTGTTCAAAATTTTGATATTGTTGAGCAGCAGAGGGTTGAACAAAATTGACCCCCGTATGAGGATGTGGGGGAGCCATGGGTTGTGGAGGACCCAGAAAGGGAAAGTAAGGGTTCTGTGGTGGTGCGGCTCCATAAGGTACGTAGGAAGGCATGGCACTTTCACTAGTACTATAAGGTGATGTGGAGGGGGGACCACTGGTGGTTGGAGAAGGTTGATGTATGGAGGGTGCTGGTGGTGGTCCACTGGTGGGTGGAGGTATAGCAATAGGATATGGTTGTTGATAAGGGGGTGGGGGGTAATAAGAAGTGCCCCCATATGCTGGTGGGTACTGAGGTGTTCCATACATCAGTGGTGGTTGGGGTTGTGGACTATGGTGTGTGGTGGCACCAATCAGTTCGTCTGCTGAGTGAGACATCCCAGGTTTGTCTTGACCGAATGGCACAGGTTTGGGAAGATTAGGAAGTACCGTATATAAGTATCCTGACTATGTGTAAATGAGGTCATATTGTTGAGCCTTGCTGATGGCTTCCTCTTTAGATTGTGGGAAGGTAGAATCTACATCCTTACCAAGGAGAGCGACAAGTGATCTAAGAAACCAGTCAAGACATTGCTGCTTGGTGGTTTCTTCTTTACACAAACTACATCGCCTACGCCACTCATTAATGTGGTCAGCAATGTGGGTGGCTGAGGACTATTTGAAATTATACAGTAGTTCTAGACCGTTGTCATGTTGAATGGGTAATTGGAAGAAAGTTAAGAAGGCTTTGGCCAATGACTCAAAGGTCGTATGGGACCCTGATTTTTCTTCAACATACCATTTGGCTGATGGGCCAGTGAGTGTGCATTGAAAAAGATGTAGTCTGATGGAGTCTTCCATGATGCTATTGGAAGAACACCATAGATGAAAGGTCATGACATGATTGGCGGGGTCATCCCCTGCCTTCCCTTCAAAATTTGGTATGTCTGAAGGAATTTTGGTTGGCATTGCAGGCCATGTGGCGTCATGCAATATAGGATCATTGGTGAGCTTGGTGAGATCCGGAATGTTGAGAGAGGCAAAGTATGGCATCTGTAGTGGGGGGGGAGGGTTAGCTCCGGCCATGATGTGTTGTGAACCTGACCCTTGATGGGAACTAGGTGGGTTCGTGCTTCCTCCTTGAGAGGAAGTCGGTCCCCCGCTTCCGTGCGAAGGAGAGCGAGTGACTGTGTGACCTTGGGAATTAGACCCAAGTAAGGTAGAACCAAGAAAAGCTGATCCTAAGATAGTGGCACTCACAGGAGTGTGTGAAGGAGGTACCGATGAATGAGTATGACCAAATACTCCCCCTAAAATAGGAGGAAGGTTGAGCAAACGTCGTGAACGATGGGGGTTCTGTGGTTCCCATATGATGTCAGACTAATTGTGTGAAATGTGTGCAACAAGTGGTGAGAGAAAAAAAATAGAACCAAGAGTCTTTGCTGTGACTGTTTTACACAATATATATATCAAAGTCAAACTATAATCAGATGTGCATCATACATAAATGAGAAAGAAACATATATGTGGGTAAGAGGGTTTTGTCCATGTGGGGGAATCAAAAGAAAGAAAATGCTCGTGTCCTAGAAGACGTAATGTCCTTCCTCTCAAATAGCACTGGACCTTCCAATAGCTCTCAATAGTGGGGTCTGAAGTCACCGGAAGAGACACTAGTGAAGGATGAAATAACTGGTTATAATGAGGGGTAGAGGGTGCAATATCCTGAAAGAGCTGGCAATACCTCCCAATAGCCACACAAAATCCAATCAAGGTGCGATTGCATCCCACAACCGCCACCTGGGTAGATGTCCTAAAATTGGTCACTAGGTACCTCGGTCCAAGCGCGACATTTAGATTTTCGGCCTAAGAAATGGGTCATGGGATGGATCCCATCCAAGAGGTGGGTGCCTCAAGGGGGGATGCACAGAAAAACCGGACCTCGGCCTTCGACCCTTCATGGGTATCTCCCTGCCTTATGGTGATTGGAACGTTGGACTTGGAGGATTTGAAAGTTCCCTATTTGTCAACTTCTATGTTTGAAATTGTGAGAACCAGATAACGGGGGGTTATTTGGATGCCTACCCCCGAAATCCGACCTAGACTAAAATTTTCTTTTGGCACCTCCTGCGGAGGACAACTTAGTGAGTTGTTAGAAATATTTTAGATGAAATTGTTTTGTGAGGGTGGGGGTGAAAACCAACCTCGTTCGTTAAAAAGTGGGAGTGGATAGTCCAATCAAGAAAAGATGGCATGTTTTCAGAATCCCTTTGGAGGAAACCTACTTAGACCACCACGTTTCGAGATGAGGCTATGTGAGTGCAAAAGTGGCTTTTGTGTGTGAGTGAAAGTGTACCAAATTTTAGTTATTTA
>ML815521.1:41048-80229 GCA_009831015.1 Picea engelmannii
ATAGAAAACTTATGATCTCATAAGGAAGGAAGCAAATTGGAGGTATCAAACTTATGGTCTTGGGATCTTTGTGCAAGGGCTAGACTAGGAGGACTTGGAGAGGCTACTGCAACTTCATAAATGGTTTGCAAGTATCTCTTTTGAGTTCTCATTAATACATGTGTTTGGCTTGTTTCCTTCAAGATTGTTTACATTTGCATGAGCTTGTCTTTTGGATAAATCTAGCTTTAAACTAGTCATGGTAGAATAAGAAGTATGCTTTGTCTTCGTCGTTTATTGGATTGCAGGACTCATTAAAGGACTTGGAGATCAAGCCCAACTTGGACTGAGTGATGACAAACATTATAAAAAGGTACACATACTCTCTTCCTCTTATCTATCTTTAAAGGAAAGTCGGTGTTCAATGCTAGCACTTTTCTGTCTTGGTCATAGGGGTATAAGATCCAAGAGAGAATTCACCTGTCCACAGGGGAATTTTCCTACAACATTCATAACATTGTTATGTTGTCCAAACACTCTTGGAGAAGACATTTGTTCTCTTAATAATAGCTTGGGAAAGTATATCATAGGGAAATATTTTCACCTCTTGCGAAAATTTTCCATAGAGTTATTCACCATTTTAATTCAAAATAATAGAGCAATAACTATACTTTGAGGGATTCAAGAGCCACCCCTAGGAGGAATAGGGGATTCATAAATCCCACATTTCTCCTCTTGGTGTTCTCAATTTCAAATACCATTCTCTATTGGGTAACCACTCTTGGTGTTCAATTTCATGAATCCTTTCTTAATTTTTGTTTAGTTTAGTTTTCGTTGTTGGTTATTACTATCTTTATTTATTTCTTTCTTTCTAGCTTGTGGGTTCACTAACCTACTAACCATTTTTCTTTGTTGCTTTGTTGTATTACCAAGGAAATAAAAGGGGTCTATTTTTTTATCACCCTTGTGATCAAAATCCAAAAACATATTGGTGACCATACTAGGGACTCGAATCCATATTCCTCCTCAAGTAGCCTACTAGAGTTGTTATTCTCACTTTCTAGTGTTTGTAGGGTCCAAAATCGGCCTATCCTACCCATAATACACTACAATCCAATATTGTGTGGGTTGAATTAATTTGAAATTTTTGGCCTACTATTTCTCTACATGCACGTGGGTTCGGGTCTAATATTTGCGCAAACCATGTAGTTTTGTGCACTTTCTACACTCACCAACCGTGAATAGTGCACATTGTGCATGACTATCTTACTGAATAGTCGTGTACAAGTATTTTTGTTTCATATTGTAAGGATTGTTGAGACCATTTTCATCATCTAGATTAGATTTAATTTATGCACTTTGTAAAATCCATAAAAAACATGCTTTGGATTCATTCTTGTAGAGAGACTTAGACCACATAGTCACTTAGGGGGATAAAAAATAACCTTTGCATCTTTTACTTGGTTGCCACATGGAAGGCCTACTATATCATTTGAATATCAAAATAATTATAAGTTCCTTTTTTCTCTTGTAATTCATCACACTAAACCGGGACTAGGGGTTATTTTAAGAATCTTGGAGTATTCTCTTTCCTCACACCTTAGTGTGATCTTAGAAATCAAAAGAAGAGATTGTTCAAAATAAATCTCCATCTCCCTCTCAAAAAAACAATTTAGGATAGGCCAATACCTCTTAGCTTGCTCATTTAATGGAAATAAATCAACCATTTTATGAGGGGCCAATACCTCTTATTCTGCGTGTTGAAACATAATCTAAAAGATTTGTAGGGGCCCACACATGCCCATATGTGCACAATCTATTTCAAATTTTTAGAGAAGACAACCTAGAAAGTTTAAGGATTTGTAAGGGCCCATACATGCTCACACATGTATACAATATAGGATAGTATCAAAGATTTCTTACATTAGATAAAATTATAGGGAGATTAAAAGATCAAGAGTAAGGACTCACATGTCCACCATGCTAGTTTCCTAGAGAATTTTCAAATTTTGCAGGGATTGTTTGTGAAACTTAGTAAGTTAGAAGTAATGAATATTTGTAAGGGACCAAACTATGTCCACATGTTAAAATGTTTCTCAATAACTTATTAAAAACCATTACACACTTTCACTTATTGCACACAACATCACCACTTAGTCAAAAGGTTTTTATTAAATACTTGAAACCATAGTATGCTCTTATACCCATGCCCATAAGCGATCTGGCAGGATCATAAGGGTTTCAATATTTACCCTCCACGGGAGGAACACAAAAGAAAATTGTATTCTAAGTTACAATTTTGGGGATAGGTATCCAAATAACTCCCCCTTATCTTGTTCTCATTGAAACTTAGAAATTTGTGAAATAGGGTACAAAAATCCTCCCAATAAAGAATTCATACACCATAAGGTAGGGATACACCCATGAAGGGTCGAAGTCCAAGGTCCAGTTTTTCTATGAATGCCTCCGTGGGTCACCCAACCCTTGGAAAGCATCCATCCTATGACCAATTTCTAAGGCCAAAAATATGAATGCTATGCTTGATCAAGGTAACTTAGTAGCCAATTCTAGGTTGTATCTACCCAGGTGGTGGTTGTGGGCTACAATTCCCCCTTAATCATATTTTGAATGAATGTTGGAAAATTTCTCAAGTCCTTTTGGGATATTCCCCCTTCATGACGCAAACAACCACTCGGGGCACATCTGCTTCCACCAGGACCTTCTTTTTCCTAGGCTCGAAGAGCTAAATTGCTTCTTCAAATCCCTTGTCGGGACTCTTCTAAACCCATAGGATGTTCTTTACGATCTCCCTGCTGCCCTATCGGGAAATCGGACCTCGCGTAATCGCAAGTCCTGCACTCGGGTCTCACAATCTCCGAACCCCGATATAATGCTCAGCCACGTATTCCTTGCCTCTGTCAGGAATATCACCCTCTCGGGAAATCAGCCTTTACAAGGTCGTGAATCACTACTTCATAGGATCCTTGATCCTCCGATCTCCGATGCCACTTAGCGTCAACCCCCAGCAAGGCTGGTCTTTTCGACACCTGTCCTCCACTCAGCTGCTTTGACTGTGGGACTGTCGCATTTCAGGATTTCGCGACTTCTCCTGTCGTGAGTTTCCCGTCCCCAAGAATCCTTAAACGTAGAAACCCGATGCACATGTGACCTCTATCTTCCACGTCACCACTTCCTGTTCCACTCTATCGGTTATTGCGAAATCGCAGTTTCTCCTGCAGCAAATCCGTTGTATGCGAGAACCCCGAAATGTCGAAATATGACTCCTCGGGATATCGCACCACGTATCCCTACTGTGATCAACGACCCTGATCCTCTCGGGAACTCTCTAATCATGATTTCATGCACAAGACTCTTGGCTCTGGAAGTTATGATTCTCCGATGAGCCGAGCTCCACTGACTCCCCAACTTCTTCACATGTGTCTCACCGATATCAACGGTTGAGATCCTTTCAGGAAATCACGGATCGCCATTCCTTTCTACAAGAGTTCCATGACGACAGAAACCTCAATATCCTGAACTTCAAATCTTCAGGTCTTCCTCTTCTCCTTCGGGCTTAAACCCTGTGCAACTTTTCCAAGATCTAATGGCTGTTAGAACTTCGTAGTTTCCTCGACAAATCCTGGCCGTTGATTCCTCCTCCTCGAGGATTTATTCAGAAGACTAAAACTCCCTTCTCAGAACTTATCCTCGGACACTTGCACTGGCATCCCCTGCTTGAACTTTTCTCGACCCAAAAACTCCTAGGCTATCTTTCAACTATACCACGAAGGTGCCATACCTCCTGAGCTTATCCACTCTGATTCTTCAGAGGAACTTGCGCGCACTCCTTGCGGATAATATTCAACAACTTTCCAAGTGTTGAATCCTTCAGACTCTACGCGCTTCCTGCAGCAGCAATCTCTGATTTCACTTCACTCAGATTCAGAACTGAGATTTCTCCTTCGACCTGCACACTCCTTGCATGGCTGCACCGACCCACGTCCACTTTTGGGCAAATAAGAACAAGAGTTAAACTATCGAGCCTTCATCAATGCCCTCTTTGCGGATGAATTCAACTGCACACGTTGCAGGAATCTCCTGGCTTCGATAGAGAAACAATTGAGACTTATTCTCTCTCAGACTTTAGTTTAAAACCTGAAATCACATGCATAGCATATACAAAGCAAATGCATAACAAAGAACAAACATTCATGAGCACATAAACAACATACACAGAGAAACAACACCAACCATGAATTTGAATCAAAGCTTCATTCTATTAATTCAAATGCCTATACATGGGTGTTTTTCATACAATTCTTTGCATGCTCTTCTCTTCTGAATGCTGGCTCCTATTACAATGGTACAATGAGGGTTTCTATATCCATTTTCCCTCCTTCCATATAAAACTGTCTAATCTGGAAATAAAATCCTATCTACCTACATTAAATCTATTAATTGCCTCCTATCTACTTCAGACAAGAGCATATGGCTCGAGGTTTGATACAATATACAAAAGGCGCTCCTTCATAAAGGATTCATTAAAGTCTTGCGCTACAATCCCAAAGAACTTCAAAAAGTTTGGGTTTGTTTATCCAGCTGATCTCCGCTTGATGTGCTGGCTCGCTTGTTGAGTTGGCGATGCTCCTGCATCATACTCCTCGGCTTGAAAACTTTCATGGGATCCTGTCCATGAGCTCCTGCACGGTTTGTCCATGCTTTTGAATCATTGCTTCACTTTCCCAGCTGGCATATTCCATTGGATGGTTCCTCCATTTGACTAGATATTCGAAGTATTGCTTCTGTCTGGTCCTTTCGCTCACCCTCTTGTCAAGTATACGCTCCATCTGTGGCTTTTCTGCAATCGACATCTTCTTCTGCCACTGGATTTCTGGTTGTTCATCATTTCTAGCTCCTACTTCCTCAGCCTTATAGGGATATAATTCTGAGACATTGAATGTCAGAGATATTCCAATCTCATTCGACAACTCAATTTCATAAGCGTTTTCTCCCAATTTCTTTAGGACTCTACATGGCCCAATTTTATTCATTTTTAGCTTGTTGTATGTTCCCCTTGGGAACCTTTCCTTCCTCAAATGTGCCAAAACTATATCACCAACTTTGAACTAAAGTTGTCTCCGATGCTGATCCGCTCTATGCTTATATTCCTGGTTTGACTCCAGCAGTCGCTCCTTCACCCTGCTGTGAAGTTCTTCCATCGCCTGTGCGAATTCTTCAGCGCTTGCACTCTTAGTTATCTGTTCTGAGTTCCTCAGTTCAGATACTCCTCTCGGCTGCCTGCCGTATACAATCTCAAATGGACTTTTTCCTGTGCTCCTGTTCACTGAGTTGTTGTACGCAAACTCTGCCTGTGGCAACACATTGTCCAAACTGTTGTGGTGTTCTGTCACCAAGCTTCTGAGTAAGTCTCCCAAACCTCTATTTACCACCTCTGTTTTCCCATCCGTCTGAGGATGATAGGAAGAACTAAACATTAAGTTAGTCCCCATATTCTTCCAGAGTGTCCTCCAGAAATGTCCAATGAATTTCGTATCCCTGTCTGATACTATGCTTTTGGGTAAACCATGAAGTCTAACGATTTCTTTGAAAAACAAATTTGCAATATGAGTCGCATCATTGTTCTTATGGCATGGAATAAAATGTGCCATTTTGGAAAACCTTTCAACCACCACAAAGATCGAATCATGTCCTCTTTGCGTCCTCGGTAATCCCAATACAAAATCCATGATGATTTCATCACATGGCCTCTCGGGTATGGGTAATGATTGATAGAATCCTACATTCTGCTTCCTGCCCTTTGAATGCTGGAAAATTCTACATCTGACAACAAACTTCTTGACTTCCGACCGCATCCCTAGCCAAAAGTATTCTTTTCTCATCTTTGCAAATGTTTTGTCGTGGCCAAAATGTCTTGCCAATCCTCCATTATGCTTCTCTTTTAGCAGATTCTCCCTCATGGAGCAATTTGGAATGCATAAATGATTTCCTCTGAACAACAATCCATTTTGGATCATATAATCTATCCATGGGATTCTGTCTCTGAGAACTAGATTCTTAGCTGCCTCATATGCCTCTGCAAAATCTGCATCACCTGCATACATGTCCCTAAGATTTTCAAAACCCAATGTTTTGACTCAGAACTCCTGCAGCAACAAACACTTCCTGCTCAAAGCATCAGCCGCTTTGTTAGCAGTACCTGAAATGTGTTTAATTACAAATGTAAAATTATGCATATACTCTACCCATTTAGCATGTTTCTAATTCAACTTCTCCTATTGAGTCACAAACTGTAATGCATGATTATCACTATACATAACAAATTCTTTTGGGATCAAGTAATGCCTCCATTTCTTCAGTGCCTGTATGATAGCATAAAATTCTTTGTGATACATGGAGTACTTTACTTTTGCCTCATCTAGCTTCTCGCTGAAATATGCAATTGGTCTGTCCTCCTGGCTCAAGACCGCTCCTATGGAAAAGCCACTTGCATCACATTTCACCTTAAATGTCTTCATGAAATCCGGCAACACCAACACTGGTCGTTCCATGATCTTCCGCTTCAACAGATTGAAGCTCTTCTCTACCTCTTCATTCCAATGAAAAGATTTATGTCTTTTTTTGACAGTATCTATCATTGTTGCGCTAATTTCATTGAAATTCCTGATGAATTTTTGGTAGAAACTAGCCAGTCCATGAAAACTTCTCACCTCGAAAACATTTCTCGGTGATGGCCAATTTTTAATTACCTCCACTTTACTTGGATCCATCTTTAATTCATTCGCTGATATGACAAATCCCAAGCAAATGAGTTATGTCTTCATAAATGAAGATTTCCTCATGTTGATCAATAGCTTCTCCTGTTGTAGCTTCCTCATTACTGCAGCTAAATGCTTCAGATGTTCTTCTTTTGTTTTGCTGAAAATCAATATGTCATCCAGATAAACAATGACAAACTTACCAATGAATTCCTTCAGCACTTCATTCATTAACCTCATGAAGGTACTTGGTGCATTTGTCAAGCCAAATGGCATGACTAGCCATTCATACAACCCTTCGTTCGTTTTGAAGGTTGTCTTCCATTCATCGCCTTCTCTCATGTGAATCTGATGGTGTCCACTTTTCAAATCAACTTTTGAAAAAAATTTGGCTCCACTTAAACAGTCTATCAAGTCATCCATCTGTGGCAATGGAAACCTATACTTGATGGTTATCTTGTTAATGGATTTGGAATCTGTACACATTCTCCAACCTCCATTTTTTTTTGGACTCAGTACCATTGGAACATCACACGGACTTAAACTCTCCCTGATCAGTCCTTTATCCAGCAGTTCCTGTACCTGCCTTTTAACTTCTTCATTTTCCTGTGGCGTCAACCTGTACGCAGCCTTTTTCAGCAAACTAGCTCCTAGTATGAGGTCTATATGATGGCTCATGCTCCTCATCGGCGGGAATGAATGAGGTAATTCTAATACCACAATATCAACGAACTCTTCCATTAGTTCCTGAATTTCCTCTGGCAAATCATCCACTCTTGTGCTGGTCAAAACAACCTTTGGTTTCCTGACCACAAAGAATTGTGGATCTTCCTTCTTCTTTACTTCTGCCAGAAGTTCCTTCCCACTCATGAGAAGTACCCTGTTGTTCACTTCCGGTTTCATCTCCTTATATTTTATCGAAAGTAACATGTGTGTTCTTCCATTCTTCTCTAAAGTGTACATATTCATCTTCCCATCATGAACTATGTTCCTGTCATATTGCCATGGTCTGCCTAGCAATAAATGACATACATCCATAGGGATAACATAACAAAGAATTTTATCATTGTATCCTCCTATCTTGATGTCAGCTATGCACTGTTTGGTGACACTTACCTGATGCCCCTTCTGTAGCCATGAAACTTTGTATGGACTCTGGTGATCAGTGGTCTCCAACTCTAATTTCTCCACCATCTCGGTTGAAATGAGATTGTCTGTTCTTCCACTATCCATAATAACCTTGCACTTCCTGTCTTTGGTTTTGCATGTGGTTCTGAAAAATTCTGTTTCTTTGAGCTGTGTCCTCCACCTCCTTCTCAGGTGTTAAGAGAACCTTACGCATCATCAATGACCTTCTGTATTTTGCGTCTTCTGCCTCAACATTTCTCCTCTGTGCCTAAACTATGTGAGCTTCTCCTCCATCCTTCTTCCTTTCTAGACAGTCAACTGCCTTGTGTCCATTCTTTCCACATGTAAAGGATGTGATGACTCCACCTTGACCTCTTCCTCTACCTCTGGTGCGAGGCAATGTGTCAACATCAGCGTATCGTCCGCTCTATTTTGTTTGCTTCCTTCGTTGTTCAGTGTGTTGGCCTTGCTGAGAACTTCCACCTCTTTCCGTTCTGGTCTGAGACTTTTTCCAGTCATCCTTATATTTCTGGAATCTATATTGAGCAACGAAATTACCTTTCGGTTGGCTCTTACCTCAGCCTCGCTGTGTTGGCTTACGACTTAGATTTTCCTCAGCTTTCAACGCCATCTGATATGCATCCTCCACCGTTCTGATGGTTGTCATACTCATATCATCCTGGATATCGTATCTTAAGCCATTCATATACCTGGCAAATTTTTCATCATCGCTCTCCCGATGACCTGCTCTGATATTGAGCTTGTAAAACTCCTCGGTATACTCCTTTACCGTCATCAAATTCTGTCTCAGTTTCTGCATCTTCCTGAATAGTGTGATTTGATAATCCCTTGCGATGAACTTTTCCTTCATCTTCGCAATCATTCGATCCCAACTTTTGATCTTTTGCTTGCCTTTGGAACGTCTATCTGCTTGAAGCTCGTCCCACCATAATGTTGCGTGTCCCTTCAATTTTGTGACATCATGCCTAACCTTTTTATCTTCTTCGATATCCTCATAATCGAAGTAGGTGTCAAGATCTCTAATCCAATCCAACAGCGCTTCTGCATCTAGACTTCCTTCGTAAGTTGGAATGTCCATATTTGTTTTTTAAATCATCCGAGCGATAGCCTTAACTAACCACTCATTGGTTTCATCTTTGACTGTAACTTCTCCTTG
Source organism: Picea engelmannii (assembly GCA_009831015.1). NCBI lineage: Eukaryota > Viridiplantae > Streptophyta > Pinopsida > Pinales > Pinaceae > Picea > Picea engelmannii. The sequence goes on from ML815521.1 coordinate 50,109, forward strand.
TTGTTCGGCTTCAACTTTGCCTTCGGAGTCACTTAGATCTCCATCATTGGCTGTGCGTCTCTGCGCTGCTTCCATATCTTCTAATCTCGCTCTGAGATCGCGTATCTACCTCTCCATATCTGGATTCTGTGCTTGTCTTCCTCTTCTTCACACATCCCTGTCCTTTGGATTAGGATATTGCCTTTTTCTCCTTGGAGGCATGGTGAAATTTTCCTTTCTTCCCTGCTATAGAAAACAGAGAAATTTTCTCTCGCTCCGATACCACTCTGTGTGTATCAGAGTGCTTCTTTCCTTTCTCTCTCCTCTTTCCTGAAATATACAGACAAGAAATATGCTCTGATACCACTCTGTTGTGTATCAGAGTGCTTTACCCTTCTTCACTCCTCTTGTCTGAAATATACAGATAAGAAATCTACTCTGATACCACTTTGATGCAAACGGCCACCCGGGGCACGTCTGCTTCCACCATGACCTTCTTTTTCCTAGGCCCGAAGAGCTAAATTACTTCTTAAAATCCCTTATTGGGACTCTTCTAAACCCACAGGATGTTCTTTATGATCTCCCTGTTGCCCTATTGGGAAATCGGACCTCGCGTAATCGCGAGTCCTGCACTCGGGTCTCATAATCCCCGAACCCCGATATAATTCTCACCCACGTATTCCTTGCCTCTATTGGGAATATCACCCTATCGAGAAATCGACCTTTACAAGGTCGTGAATCACTACTTCGCAGGATCCCCGATCCTCTAATCTCCGATGCCACTTGGAGTCAACCCCCAGCAAGGCTGGTCTTTCTGACAACTGTCCTCCACTCAGCTGCTTTGACTGTGGGACTGTCACATTTTGGGATTTCGCGACTTCTCCTATCGTGAGTTTCCCATACCTGAGAATCCTGAAATGCCAAACCCCGATGCACGTGTGACCTCTATCTTCCACATCACCACTTCCTGTTCCACTCTATCGGGTATCGTGAAATCACAGTTTCTCCTGCAGCAACTCTGTTGTATGCAAGAACCTCAAAATGCCGAAATCTGACTCCTCGGGATCTCGCGCCACGTATCCCTACTGTGATCAATGACCCTAATCCTCTTGGGAATTCGCTAATCATGATTTCATGCACAAGACTCTTGGCTCCAGAAGTTCTGATTCTCGAATGAGTCGAGCTCCACTTACTCCCCAACTTCTTGACATGTGTCTCACCGAGATCAATGGTTGAGATCCTTTCAGGAAATCACGGATCATGATTCCTTTCTACAAGATTTCCACGACCACAAAAACCACGATATTTCGAACTTTGAATCTTCGGGTATTCCTCTTCTCCTTCGGGCTTAAACCCTGCACAGCTTTTTCGAGATCTAACGGCTGTCGGAACTTCGTAGTTTCCTCGACGAATCTTGGCCATCAATTCCTCCTCCTCGAGGATTTCTTTAGAAGACTAAAACTCCCTTCTCAGAACTTATCCTTGGACACTTGCACTGGCATCCCCTGCTCGAACTTTTCTCGACCCAAAAACTCCCGGGCTATCTTTCAACTATACCATGAAGGTGCCATACCTCCTGAGCTTATCCACTCTGATTCTTTAGAGGAACTTGCACGCACTCCTTGTGGATGATATTCAACAACTTTCCAAGTGTTGAATCCTTCAGACTCCGCGCGCTTCCTACAACAACAGTCTCTGATTTCACTTCACTCAGATTCAGAACTGAGATTTCTCCTTCGGCCTGCACACTCCTTGCATGGATACAACAAACCGCTTCCACTTCTGGGCAAATAAGAAAAAGAGTTAAACTATCGAGCCTTCATGAACGCCCTCTTTGCGGATGAATTCAACTGTACACCTTGCAGGAATCTCCTGGCTCTGATAGAGAAACAATTGAGACTTATTCTCTCTCAGACTTTAGTTTAAAACCTGAAATCACATGCACAACATATACAAAGAAAATGCATAACAAAGAACAAACATTCATGAGCACATAAGCAATATACATAGAGAAACAACACAAACCATGAATTTGAATCAAAGCTTCATTCTATTAATTCAAATGATTGTACATGGGTGTTTTTTATACAATTCTCTGCATTCTCTTCTCTTCTGAATGCTGGCTCCTGTTACAATGGTACAATGAGGGTGTCTATATCTGTTTTCCCTCCTTCCATCTAAAACTATCTAATCTGGAAATAAAATCCTATCTACCTGCATTAAATCTATTAATTGCCTCCTATATACTTCAGACAAGAGCGTATGGCTTGAGGTCTAATACAATATACAAAAGGTGCTCCTTCATAAAGGATTCATTAAAGGCTTGCGCTACAATCCCAAAGCACTTCAAAAAGTTTGGGTTTGTTTATCCAACTGATCTCCACTTGATGTGCTGGCTCGCTTGCTGAGTTGGCGATGCTCCTGCATCACTTCACCCCTTAATATAACTTATTACTCATACCTTCACTATCTCCTTTTCTAGTAGATTCATGACCCACTCTTGAGAGATTTTGGAAGTCCCCGTTCCTTTTGTGAGGAAGGAATATGGGTTTGATAGGACATGTGAATTTTGTTTTATTCTCTCATGTAGATAAATAACCAAAAGAATATTACATTGTTACTTGTTTTGTGTGTGATTTCCACTTGTTTATTACATACAATTATCAAAAACATTATTGAGGTAGTCCACATTTACCGAAACATGTTTTCATTTATTTTTCTCGCAACCACGTGCACACATCTACATATAGTCTAGAATCATAGGGGAACCACAAAATCCCCTTCATTCTAGACCTATGAAAAACCTCCCCTGAATCTTGGGAGGTGTTCTCAATTTGGATGACACATCGACATAATCAACACACACTCCAATGAGTGCAATATTTTTAGGATTATCTTTTCTTGGATCCACCTTGCTAGGAACCACCATCTAGAACAATCCACCCATCTAGTATCCCTTCCTCTTTGGGAATTATCTCTACAACCATCAACCACCATGGAAGGACCACAAAACATACCATATATAACCCCATCCTCTTCTTCCTAGTTAGGACAAACTTTGGTCCCCTCTCCTAGTTATATTGGTCATCCACCACTCACAAGGAGTAAGAAGAGAAACACCCATTATCAATGCCCATGGGATGGGGGAAATGCTTGTAAAAATGGGGGAATTCATAATTCCCACCATAGATACAATCAAACTAAGCATAGATTTACCACCCATACATGAAATAATCACCCTTTCCAATTTTTTGAACTCTATGGTCACCCATCCCATCAGTTCCCCAAACTCACTCTAGAGCTAGTCCAAGGAGTTTGTTTGGAATGCATGGAACACAATAAAATTAGTAGTTATCCTTTCCCTACTTCAACATGACCTCTCCCCAAAAATGCACCCATTACTCCATCAGGTGAGGTTCCATGCACCTCAACATCATTTGTTACCCCTCACATGGGTAACCCCCCTCAAACCAAATCTACCTCACAACTAAGGCTCAATCATGTAGACTTGGGAGAACCCCTTCCATCTCTAGTACCATAATGTCTACTAGACCTTATCCCTTTAAGGAAAATGGAAGTGTATACCCACACCCATCATGGTCCATCACCCTTGATTGGGATCAACTTATCCAAGAATGACTTCCATCTTCTACCCCATTTCAAATACAATTCATCATTAAAAATCTTACATTTTATCAATGTCTAATAGATGATGGGGAATTCTCATGTATTATTTCTTCATTATCTTGGAAAAAATTAGGATCCCATACTATTATCCCATCAATGACTGAGTTAATATACTTTTATGGTAGACTTTTTTCCCCCATATCTATCTTACCTAATATCCCCATTTAGTTAGGTGGTAATATGGTTTTGATCAATGTTGTTTTCATGGATGGTACGATGGATTATGATATTCTTCTAGGCTGTGATTTCATCTATTCCATGAGTGTCGTGGTGTCTTCACTCTTTCAAATCATGATATTCCCACATGAGGGATGCATCATCACAATCAATCAACTCTCTTACATTGATCACCTAGGTTATCCTATTGATTGTCGATAAGGTCCTAACAATCCAATTGGTGCCCCATTTGATATTATCTCCCTTGATAAGGTTATTACTCCCTCTCAAATAAGATCATATATTAATATTGATAGGGATATTAGGGACTCTAGTTCCATGATTACCAAGCATTCCCATATAGGATATGTTTCCACATATTTTAAAGTCCCAAAACCCCAATATATATTATAGAAAATAATGGATCCAATACACTGTTTCATTTCCTCTTTTGTGGATGTTCAATTTTAAACTCCTTGCTATTTTACCTTCAGTTCATAATATTGGTTATTTGGAAACAACCCTTCCCCCATTCCTCGTATCATAATACATGGGGTAGTACCACTTACTACCTTGGTCCCATAATACCTAGCTCTCGACACAACACCAACTCACAATATACCCTTCATGGGAACCATTATAGCACCACCTTGTGTCCAGTGCCCCTAGAAATCGTGTGATTACAAGATGCATTGACTAATCAGAATTATCCACCAAGATAGTTTCAATAATTCTTGTGGTGAGGCCCCCTTAGACTTGGTCATTTTCAGTTTTCCCCATAAGGGAAACCTCACCTCTTTCAGGGAGTTCCTTTTCTAGGAACCCATGGTTCCCTAGCCTCCTTTAGGGAGTGGCTTTTCTAGGAAGGAATTGTTCTATGGATTCCCTTAGGGAGTTCCTTGTTCAGGAACCCATGGTTCCCTTACCTCCTTTTTACACATTATTTTCATCAACCCTATGAATTTTAATGATGTAAACCTATCCTTTGTCTTGAGAAGGATCAATGTTCTGACTCCCTGAAGAAGAATGAAGATATATTTTCCCAGAGAGATGGAATTATACTTTTCCTTTGTCAAAAACCTTAGAAAAATGGATCGTCGCACCTTTCTTAGTGTTAAGGATGCAATGATATAGGATCGGCTCAGGTTGCACCACAGTGTCCTGTGACGTCATCGCAGTTTGCTTAGTCTTAAGGATGCGGTGATTTTTCGTACAAAGGAAAAAGCGGAATTTCTTGAAAGTTTTAGAATAGAAGCTTCAAGGGTGAGGTGGCCTTCGATCAGTTTGGATCTGAGTCATGGAATTCGATCAATGGGATCATCCTAACCTCCTCACCCTATCCTTTTCATATTATAAAAGGAGAGGAGTTATCATGGGGAAAGTTGGGTTGGATTGAGTTCGCTAGAGCTTAGTTGGAATGTTCTTGAGTTTTGTAGCTTTGAGTTTTTGGAGCTTGTATGTTGGCTTTGATATTTTTTTTGTCAAGATAGATTTTTGATCTCAAAATCCATGGAGCATGAGTGTGTGGGAAGCAAGGAACTGTTGGAAGGGACCTTACAACATCAAGGAATTGGTTGTAATCTCCTTTTCATATCTTTAATACAGTGATATATTTATTTCCCATAAAATTGGTCTTATTTAATTGTATCACTCCTTGATCACATACATAGGTTTTGTTAAGTATACATTGTCCCTTTCACTTCGTTGGCTTGTGTCTTTTTACAGGTTCAACATCCCATAAGCCTTGGAACAGAGTCAGGATGACACTAGTGAGGGAAAAATGTTGGAGTTACTTCACACACACCCATGATTTTTTTTTTCTAAGAGTTTTCCTTGTTTATTATTCATAATTAGTCATTATCTAGTCTCCTATATTTTAGGGGAGAATATTCCACCTGGAGAATATTCTCTTTTAGTTGACACTTCAGTTTGACTAGTTGAGTTCAGTTTAGATGTTGCATTGGTTTTGTCACCATGCATAATTCGGATCATCACCATGCTAATTCAACCTTTCCTCGGTATAATAACTAGACTGGTACATTAGCCTTGATTCCCTGAGTTAATTCCTCACTACTCTCTGTTCAGTTAGTTAACTGAAGACTAGTTGACTAGTTAACTCAACTAGGTGGTAGTTCACTCCCGTAACTTCTTGAGAGACTAGACTAGGTGGCAGTTCACTCCCGTAACTATTGGTGTGTGTCCCAATCACTCTATACCACCACTATGGTGCATTGGTTCTCCTCGATTCCACACTCATTGAGTTATACAAAGTATATCATGTGTAAATTATTCATTATTCATAACAGTTAATGAGAATTCTTTCATTCTTTCTCTCCTTCTTCTTATTTATCCCTTTCTCTCTGAAAATCTTTGTATCATTTTTTAGCTAGATCTATTATGTGCAGGTTCAAAAAATTTACATGGTATCAGAGCTGACAAACTTCTAAGAAAAATCTACACCAAAATGTTTTGCAGGTACAAAAGATTGCAGATAGCGGAAAGATGGATTTCCAAAAAGAATTCATTCTTAGACCTTACAACTATTTTTCATGGAAGGAGAAAATAGCCATAAATATCCAAACCATAGGGTTGTACATGTTAACCTTGAATACAGATACATAATTGACATAAACCATAGAAAAATCCAAGTACTTAAATCACATGGATGAGACACTTAGGTCAATTTGCAATCTTATTTATGTTGGTCTTCGTTTTCACATATCTTTCTATAAGACTCCCAATGAAGCCTAGACCACCTTGGAAGGGATATTTGGAAACCAGGATGAGATGAGGGGACACGTGCTAGAGGTGGAGCTTCTCACATTGGATCCAAAAATCTTTGAAAATATCCAAGATTTCTTTACAAAATTCAAGGATTTACTATTGCAACTCAAAGCTTGCAAGGTTGATAAATCGAAGGAGGAGAAAAAAATGGTTCTCACCGTTCTCTCCAATATTGGTCCTAAATTATCTATATTTGTATCCACATTCCATTCTGTCATATTCTACTTCGGAGCCACCTGGAAGATGCCTTCTCTTGAGGAATTTATTGAATCCTTGACACAAGAGAAAACCAAGCTCATCAACATGGGAAAAATCAAAGGCCCAAGGGAGCATGCACTCACTGTGCATGATGGAAACCGCAAATATCAGAAATATAAATATAATGATAAATGGAAATCTCATGCACATCCAAAGAAGGAAGGGTACACAAAACCTTTCATTGATGCCACTGGGTCCAAAGGAGAAAAGGGAACAAAAGGAGAGAAATGCACATACTGTCACAAAGGATTCCATTCGGAATCCACATGCATGCAAAAAAAATTAGATCTGATGTCTCAAATACTTCAGCAAAACAACCTTTGGGATCACATCCCCAAGGGTTCCAATAAGAAGAAGCCAGAAGATCCGAATTCCAGGAAAGGAAATTCCATCCATGCCTTGATTGCCATCAACTCCTCTTCCGATGCTTGAATCATTTATTCAAGATCATCACATCACATGGACACATCAAAAGAATTATATTATTCATTGTATGAATGAAAAGGTCCTCCTATTCTAATGGGGGACAACTCTTCTGTCGAAGTCACCGACAAAGGAAGGATTGAACTCACCAACAAAAGCTTTGAGAATGTGTTGCACGTTCCAAAAATTTATGTCAACCTTCTCTCCGTGTATTAGATGATGAATTCTAGAACCAGAAATAAATTCATATTCACACCAAATTCCATGGACATCTACGACATGCAAACCAACTCCAGGGTTTCTACCGGTGAGGTAAATCATCAGTCTAGATTGTATACATTTTCTGAATTCATTGAAACCTGATTATTCTTTACTGCTTACTCATGCTGATGAAAGTAGTAGGATATGGCATGAAAGGTTTGGACATTTGAATTTTAGATACATGAAACAAATTAGAAAGCATATATTGGTTCATGTTCTACCAGACATCCATTTCTCCAAGGGAGTGTGTGAGGGATGTGTTCTCAGAAAACACCCTCAAGAGAAATTCAAAAAAGGAAAGTCTCAGTGAGATTCCACACCTTTAGATATGATCCACAGTGACCTTATGGGTCCCTTTCCACATCCATCCATCTACAAAGTGAGGTTTGTTCTCATTTTTTTTTATGATTTCTCATGTTTTACATGGATCTACTTTCTGAGGAAAAAAAATGAGGTCTTTCAACACCTCAAAGATTTCAAGGCCCTGGTTGAGACACAATCTAGAAAGAAGATCAAGGTACTCTGAAATGATAACGGAGGAGATTATGTAAATCATGAGATCCATAATATTTTCCATGAGGCAAGGATTCAATTGCAACACATAGTTCCCTATACTTTGCATCAAAATGGAGTTGTTGAGCAGAAAAATAGATCTCTAAAGGAGATGGCATCTTGCATGTTGCATGAAAAATCTCTATCATAGATACTATGGGATGAAGAACTTATTTGTGAAATATACATCCAAAACATATCTCCCCATATATATATCAGGGATAATACCCCCTACGAGGCTTGGAGCAACCTCAAACCGGAAGTGACCCACTTTTTAATTTTTGGTTCACGTGCATGGGGTAGGATTCCCTTTGAAAAGAGGAAGGTACTTGATCCACAAAGCACTAAGTGCATTTTTGTTGGATACCACGATGGTGTGAAGGGATATCGACTTATTGATCTTTCCTCAGACTAGCTCATCATTGTGCATAGTGTCCAATTCGAGGAAAGTGTCTTGCATGAACCTCAACAACCACATGCAGACACCTTCATTCTTCCACCTGTCCAAGATCATGAGCATGCACATGCCAACTCTTATTCAGAAGAGAGTTCTGATTCATAGGACTCACATGATTCAGATTTAGAGTCAGTACAGTTGGATGTATAGGCAGAGCATTGAGATGTAGTTGCAGAGCCACAACAGAGGCCCAAGTGGGCACATACTACTCTTCAGGATGCAGGGGATCTCGTTGGTGATCTAACCGATACTAGGAAGACGCGATCTAATTTCGAGGAGCCTCATGTTTCACTCACTGCCACTGAACCATTGCCTTCTAGGAATCTTTTCTTGGTTAAATATTCAGATCCACAGTCTTATGTTGAGGTTGATGGAATTCCCTTTTGGGAATCCACCATGCAGGAGGAGTACAAATCCCTCCTAGAGAACCAAAATTGGGATCTGGTTCCCCTTCCTTCTAGAAGAAAACTTGTTAGATGAAGATGGGTTGATAGGACCAAGAATGTAATGGATGGACAGATCAACAGATACAAATCTAGGCTTGTTGCCAAAGGCTTTCAATAGGTTCATGGTATTACTTATTATCACATTCCTAGGAGTTCTAATCATGTATCTGATGCTTATGCTAATTTCATTTTAGATTGAAATTTGTCACATAACTAAAGCAAAGAAAACCACCTCATCAATGTACATATTGTAAATATAAGTAAAGCTGAAGATCCCTGTTTTATATATATTTCAAAAAATATGGTGTTTATAGTATAAAATTGGGGATAAATCCCTCAATACACATATATATCTGATACTACTAATATCCACGACATCTATGCATGTGGCTCTGGATGTGTGTCATGGTAAAAAATTATGACATTAGTGAGACGTAGAAAGAGTCGCACCCAAGCTCTTCACACACCAACCACTTGTTGTTGCATGGCTTCAGATAGATCCTCTACCTGAACCATGGGAATCCTATGAGTCAAACAAGACAGGTTGGCCTGCACATTTTGAAGGACTCTCTCAACTTCTCCTTCTGCCACCTCATCTCCCTGGTTCCTCCAATGATGTCGAGTAATTCCTTCTGACCATTGCATACCCACATCTACATTACACAAGTGTCTAGTTAGTACCTATGCATCATACAAAAATATTTTTTTTCACTATACAAAAATACAAAAAAAAATGAAATATTTAAAAACATTTGACATACCTATGTCCCCGTAGGTGGTCCCTGGTGGGAGTGGCATGTCAGGGTCTCCTCTAAAGTCAATCCCAGAATAGGGATAGTCATCCAGAGAAAAGACCTGTCACTGCCACCAGTAGAATAAATCATGGTTGTAGGGTGTTGGAACCCTACCTCCCCCCTGTTGTCTCATTACCTTGGTCCAACATGCCATGGTAGGATCGTGAGGTCCTCTCGAAATAATATCGACTCTAGGTCCCAAACCTAGAACCCGCTCAAAGAAGAAACTTCATAAGATAGAGACAAACCCAAATTTCTTCTTTCTACCCTGTTTGCACTCTGTCAAATATCTCTTTATATTAGCCAGTAGTGAGGTACACCAATCATATATTGTGGGTCTCAATCACTCTACTGCATAGAACATGAGCGAACTCAATTCTTGGTGCAATGAAGGCAAGCCTGTGATACTGGTCAACACAAGGACACCAATCTTCAGGCTAAGATTGTTTATCTCTCAGATGGGGAGTTGACTCCTGACCTTTGGAGTCCCTGCTACATAGTGGGCGTCTATGTACTCCTCTATTTTCATTCTACTCCCTTCCCCCCATGATTTAATCCTTAAAACCTCTCCCCAACATGACAATCCAGTCAAAAAGTAGATATCCTCTACTTCAATCCTCAACAGTTTCCCATTGAGTTTGAAGCTTTCATTGTCAGGGTCCTAGTAACCCACAAGCATCTCAAGCAACTTCACTTGGGCCCTCATCCCTTTGAGTGACCAAAATTTATATATCTTCAAGGCCATTTGGGCCCCCGTATCTATGTCCACAACAACATCTGCCTCTTCGTTCTCCCTTTCCCTCCATTCTAGAACCATCAACCAGAAGAAAAGTCAAATTTTGAGTTAGCAACCATAAAAATTATTGATTATGTACTTGTACGCAAGATGATTCATTTACAGTTGAACATAGGGTTGGGTATATGCACCATGTATATTTCACATTCACATATAGCCCATCATGTATGAAACCCAATAAGTGACAGCCCGCGTACACTGAATTACACAATTTGCACCCTAATTTACTTAAAATTTGAAACCTAATTTAAAAATGTAATCCACTGGAAATGAAGAGGAGGGGAAGAGGAATTACCTGGTCCATATGGTTTCTGATTTCGTCGCCTAACACTCTCGCAATCACTAGTTGAATTTCGGAGGTAAGTTGGTCCAATTTTCACTATTTGGGTAAAAAGTCAAATGGCATAGTAATTTTTGGTTTTGTTACTATTTATAACAGTTTTTAACCACTTCTATAGTTTTGAGTCATTTTTTCTCCTAATGGACTAATAAAAAGGTGGATTGAGTTGTCTTTTGTAGTTTTCACTAGGGATTCTTGTGTATTTCAATGTTATGTTGGTCGTTCATCAACACGGATAGGTATTTTCACTACCCAACATATAGAATAGGTATCCATTCCATCATGCATTTTCACATTGTCCTATAACTGTCACTTTTTGTGCCTTAGGTACGAACTGATTTTTTGCAACACAGGACCTTCCATCTACTATAAGTAGTCTCATTATCAAGTGGTAGAGACTTACCAAACATGGGTGCCCTACTTAGATTCCCTACTGCATTTGGTTCCCATGCAGAGACTTTTTCATAGGACTGGGAGTCCCTTATAGCTAGTACATGAATTTATTCTGAGCCTAATTTATCACTCATAAACATGTTGCCTTATACCAAGAGGACTCCCATCCAAGTTCAATTTAAGCTCTTTTCCAACTCATCTTCAAAAGCGAAAATATTTTTGAGTGAACTTATCTCTTTCACACTCATAAATTGGATTTGAAAGGACATCTATTTGGCACGTGTTTATCCATTTTCACACCAAGTAGACTAAAATTCATAAAAAAATACATTTTATGGCATTAAGTTGTGATTGCATCTCATGCCCTTGGTTGCAGTATTGAGCCTTTAGTCGGTTCTCACTTTGCATTATAAATCGTTTTCCTCAGTAGTTTTTCATCTTCAACCAAGAAGAGCCTCGTATATATCCTTTGAAATTTGACACCCTATACCTAGGAGGGAACATTCCCCTGAGTGTCCATCTCCCGCATGCATATTCTTGCATTGAGCATAGGTATGTTCCACTGTTGGAACTAGTTTTTCTTAATTTTGACACTCGTTTCCTCCTTTGTATCATAACATTCATTTTTCTATGAAAAAAAATAAAATATGGGCGGAAATGGAGTATTATCTTATATTGGTAGCAGTCGTGTCACCTTTGAAAAGAGCACAAAGTTATTGAGTCTATTCATCATCATAATTTTGGGATTAGCATGGTCTTATGAAGATGAGCTCGTTACAGATTCTTCTCTACCCACTAGTTATTCTTCTAGTCCCTATAGATAATTTCATTGATGCCTCCTTCATCTCATGGTTTCATCATCGAGTCTATGTTTCCAGAGTCTTCCATATGTCTCATGCTCTTTTTCAAAGAAATTCTATCAACCTGTTTCGACCACTTCTCAGAACTCTTGACTTTTCATGTCAACCATACCCTCAGTTTGTCTGAGTCACATGACTGTAGTCCTATCATGCACCTTGGTCCTACTTTCATCATTGGTAGGTAACCTTGAACCCAACAGTCGACATTTCGTCATTAGTCATTGAATGGGTAGCTTCGCTTCTATTCAAAGGCAAGACATCTATTCACACATTGGGATTTGTGCAATGTCTTGGATTCCATTAGACTTATTGGTGGTTTCCTCACCTTTGCCATCAATTTTCCTCATTCGCTTATATTTAGAGGGTCTTTTTTGTGTACCGCTTGCACTTGGCACATGCAAAAGATGCACAGTTTCATTGGTTCATGAACATGTTCTTCATCTGATTTCCTCCAAATCATGAAGCTCTTGGTTTTTACCTCGTGTTGGTTGATGAGAGATGACTTAATTCTCTCCTTTCAGCGGGTCTCCTTCCATCGACTTCAACTCATTTATTCTGAAAACGAGACCTAGAGTCTTATGAGTACCTTGAGGCTTGAAATCGTTAGTGGTAGGTTCTCTCACCATCGATAGTTGGGAATACATCAATGTCTCTTGATCAATGGATTATTCAGGTGTTCAACACCAACTCCTTTATTTACACTTGTAAGAATGTAGTCGGTGCCTTGATACATAATTTCATTATCGGTAGGTTGTCTCACATTTGTTAACAGTATACCTCAATGACCATTAATCAAATGATGTCTCATTGTGTTTTACCTAAACTCCTTTATTCACATTATGTAGACTTGCACCCTTGGCAGATTGTGTAGAATACTTGAAGACATCATTATGTGGCCACAACTTTCCTGAGTTGTTTCTTCTTTTTCATTGGACCAGTACCTATATGAATTTAGTGATCATGGGAAATAAGATTGTACTCCATTGTACATGGATATCTTCAAATTGATTTTGAGACTGGTTCTATTGGGCCTTGTTCGTGAATATGAAAACTTTTGGCATGTAATTTTTTTTTTATTTGCCTATTCATGGCCACGGAAAATTGTTTGGTATATTTTCACATGGATCTGCAATTTAATTCTATTGGAAGCCATGTATGCAAAGTCGGTTCATAATGTAATGAGAAACTAGTTCTTCCAGTTGGTTCCCCATCACTCCACTTTTGGGTTGTTTATAATGTATTTCGGCCATCGTAGATACTCCTCTGACCTCACACATTAGGGGGCATCTGTTATAGATATATTTTCCTCACCCTATGCAATCTTGCATAGAAGGCCTTTTTCCATTTCCCTATGTAGACTTATCATCCCTATTTGTACTATCTAGATATAAAAATACGTATTTTTCCACATGTATGCATATTGCCTACTATACAACATGTGTATATGCAAGCTGCACCACTACAGTCCGTGTACATCGATATTTGTGCCAAAAAATAAAATTTAATGTCGAGTTTCCATGTCACGATAGGAGATCTATGATCCTTGGCCTTCAATATATTGTAAACGTTCCGACTCGGCCCTCCAATTCCATTTTAAAGGATATAAATGGGCCAATTCTGAGATATGGAAAAAAGGAGAAAGAATTCAACTTTGAGAGAAAGTTACTCTGGGGAAATTATTTACTTCATATCAATTCTACATCCCTTTTTCCTTTAAGTTTGAAAACAATGTTCATCCCCCAAGCTCTTCCCTTATTGATTGAGAACCTCATTGTTTCTCTTTTATGAGCTTTCCTTTGGTGGAGGATTGAAGTGGTGGGGGCCCAGCTGGAAGGAACTTAGTTTCTCAGTTCTGAACCATGCTGACAGGGAGTTCTATAACATTTTCACTTATGTTGATCATATATTAATAGAAATAGACTTTTCCTGTCCAATTGACATATTGCAGATATTTGAATTATTTTTCCATGGGTGTATTTGTCATGTTTATTAATGGATTATGGCATTGAATTTGCTAATAGTATTTATTATCACCATATGCTTTCTTTTATTGGTTGTTGAAGACTAGTTGCAAGTATATTGCTTTCGGTCAAGTGCTCAATGGTGGACTTCATCAAACGCCTGGACGAGGTAGGCATTTTATCTTCTATTTCTAGAACATTTGTTTACATAACATACTTGAGAAGAGTGTCGATTTGTGTAGTCATTTCCATCTATTGTGGTTTACCCTAGTCATTAGATCTATCACTCCAGGAGTTTTACTTCGGGAGTTTTAAAATGAGAAAAATTTCGAAGTCCTGAAGTCCCAAAGAACCGAAGCGTCGAAGTCCCGAAGTGCCGAAGTCCTAAAGACCTAAAGAGTTGAACTCCCGAAGTGTCAAAGCATGTGATGCAATATCATTAGGAATGACACGTGGCATTATTTCCAAGTCATTCTTTCATGGCCATGTCACCCTCCTTATCCTGACACATCAACAGATGTGACATCATATGATGTCATCTGGGGAACCCATCAGTGGGGACATGTGGCTAAAATTCATGAGCTTTGGATAAAGGCCTAAAGTAATCCTTGGTCGTTCGATTCATTAGGACATGTGTCAGTATATCGCTAGCTCTGGGTAAAGGCCTTTGGGAGCCCAGGTTTGAGATTTTATTTTCCTGGAGTCTGGAGACCCAAAAAGCATCTCAGTCATCGATCTCACAGAGCCATGTGTCATTATATTGTCAGATCTGGAGGTTTTACTTGCAGAAAAATGGAGTTTGAGAATCGAAATTCCCAAAGGCCGATCCGCAAAGAAAATCCCGACCGTTGTTTTGAAGGGGAAGATCTCATCCGTCAATCTAAAAAGTGTCAGCACTGAGTCTTTTATCATAGGGCCTAATCTTAGATCGTAAGATAAACAATCCTACCAAATTGTGGGGTCGAAATGTGCACACATTTTAAAATCTTAGTGGCGGGTAATCAAAACCGTGGTTTTTAGAAAGGGACACGTGGCGGTTCATGGTGAATTGTGGGGACAAAAGAGGTTCTCTTTCAGACCACCCTTCGTAGCTCCCATAATCATGAAATTGTGTAGGGTCATGGCCCTAGGTCACATTGAATATGGAGTGATGGAGAGGAGTTGTTCCAAAGTCCGAAAGCACCTGCATTTGGTCACAGAAGAATGCCATCTTGGCCATGAGGTGTCGAGATTGACTCGAAGAAGTTGTGGGCACCGCTTGGAACATTCATGAGTTTCAGGACTTGTCTTGATCCCAATGAAGTTATTTATTGAAAATGGGGGCAGTGGTTGAGACTTCATCTCAACCCATAAATGGAATGCATGGAGAGAAGGATCATGGGGGGCGATTGTCAGTCCAAATCTCCCTGGTGGACGAATTTTCTCGTAGATCCCACACTGATTCAGGCTTGCATCTGACATAAGAAGGTTTGCATATTTTGATAGAGTAGGCACCGAATAAAAAAATTGAATGCAATGGTCCAATCACACTCTTGGTGGTAGTAGCAGTTCTGATTATAAGTAGTTAGTTATGATATTTTGTTGGGGTTGAATGGTTGAGCTAGGCTCCCTGCTATTGTAATATTTTGATGAAGAACACCAATTCTTGGGTTATGTACTTGATTTGAGATTTCTTCATTAATCTAATTCATCTTTATTACTCCATATTATTTTCCTCTGATATTGAGAGAGTTCATGAATGACCGATTCACATTGATTGTTGTAACAATATTATGATGAATGTTTGATTATAGTGCTATTATGATTTCTTTCATTTTCTTTGAAATTTGAATTCAAGAATATCTTGTGTTTGTGTTTTTACTCATTATGTTGATTGAAGACCTGATGTCCATAGTAGACCTCTACACCTCTCTCACCAAATTCTTCCTTCTACTCACCTTTACTCCAAATTACTGACTGAATTTAATCCAAGACCTCAATTGCTTGTTCATGCTAGTCCATATTTCTGAGTTAGAACGTTATTATCATTGAGTCTTCTCCATTTGACCTCTTAAAAATCAATTACACTCACATAAACTGATGGGTACTAGTCTTACCTTTTATGCAATCTAAAGGTGACTTCTAGTGCTAACATTTATGGCGATGTTGTCGAGGAACAAATTGAAGACATTTCCATGGGATAGAATGACAAAGAGATTTTGATTTTGAAGGTGCATCAGATATCAGAACCATTAAAGATTGCTATTTCATCTGACGACTCCATTGTGTCGACTCCAATATTCAGTTGTGACTGCCCCTGACACACCTGAATATGAACCAGAGAATTTTTTTTGAGAAGGATTTTAGTAGCCACTTTCTCAGCATGAAAGTTCTCTGGGAGATTGACAAAGATCAAATCTAGTATTTTATGGTGAACAAAGACCAAACACATTTAGAATGAATATCATTCACCTAGTGACCCCATGATTAAAGGATCCAGTGGTGACTCCACAGTTTTGAAATGGAAAGAATCTTGGCTTGAAGGTTTTCTCCTTTTTAATTTCTCCTTTGTTCCTGTTTTTCCAAATGTTGTTCCTAATATGGATGAATGGGGTGATGTTTTGCCCATATTTAGAGAGCATAAAGAGGACAACCCCACAAAGCATCTCCGTGAGTTTCATGAACTCAAGCATCAATGGGAGATACATCATGAGGATGTATTATTAAATATGTTCATCTTCTCATTAGCATGAGATACTCGTGAATGGTATCACTCCTTGCCCCCTACTAGCATCTCCTCCTTGGGATATTTTCATGCAACTTTCAATAGGCACTATCAAAAGTTTTATTCTTCTAAGTTAATTTGTCATAATTTTTGTGAATAATATAAAGGTTGTGTTCAAGGTGTGACTATTCCAAATGAAAGTTGTGAGTATGAAATCTATGAAGATGAAAGTTGTGAGGATGAAGGCTGCAAGGAGGAAGAAGATGCCCTAGATGAGTTGATGTGGTTGGCGAGATCAATTTATGAAAGGATAGATAAATTAAAGGTAGATCGTGTTCACTACTCTTTTGAAGAAAGAGAAGATGATTTTCCAGTCCTAAGAGAAGATGTTCTTGGCAACCCTGCTCATGATGGTGAGGTTGAGGATTGCATAGTCGTAGAGGCAACATATTCTGCCCCTGATGCACCTATTGTCTCATATTTAAATGAATATATAGTTGTGTATTCAAATGAAAAGTAGCAGATCCTTGCCTCATATTTTGATGACTCAGGGAGAAATCAAATTGTGTATAACAACTATGAATTAGATTCTGAGCTGAATACGAAGGATTCCCAAGAGCGTGCAATAGATCCAAAGGTGCAGTTTATATGTTTCCCAGAGCCTGTAAGTGAGAAACCATCACCTGGGATTTATCATCCTACATCATTCGTTCACTTACCTATGCTTACCATACACATCCAACCATGTGTGAGAATTTGCAAGACAGATCATGTTTTCTGTCACCAGCCTAGTGGGTTTCGTCACTTGTTTTATGAGCCTGTAAGGGAGTACATGGAGTTACATTTCCTTCATGATTTGGAGCTGCCAAGATTTATCATGACTTCATCACTAGGAGGAAGGATGAAATATATGATCCATCTTCTGTCACAGTTGCATTATCTGTTGTTAATCACTAACAGAGTAAATGATCTTCTAGTTAGGAAGTTACTTAAATGACTATGGTGGAATTTCTCTTTCACCTAGAACTGTGTAAAAAATCATTAGTCTAGGGATGTACATAAATAATCTCCTTCTGGAGCCCATGTATTTTCTTTCATTTAGAGTTTTTATCAGCCTGTAATCCTTAGTAGGAAATGTTTTGAGCTCAACTCCATAACCCAACAACTAAGGCACTGGAACTACTTGTTCTTGGCAACTCGCAGGGAGCATCCCATCCCTTGTGGAGCCAAATGTTATTAGATGAACTTGTCAGAGTCCTATGGGTTTGTGGTCTCTACCTAAGTCTATGTTTTTACCTATCTCTCTCCTTTCACAGACCAAGTCTTAATTGTTTCCCCCTTTAGCTTGTAAAATCGTTTTCGTTTGCCCCCCTGTGTGTTTAAAGTGCCCCGGTCTCCTTGTTTTCCCAACCCATAGCCAGTCGTATAAATCCTCGATCATGCATGCCGCAACCATTAACACAAACAAAAGCTTTCCTAATAGTCCATTTCGGAGTTGAAGCATAAGAAGAAGGCAATTTTCATTTTTCAATGACAAAGATCCATCAAGCGAATCGATTGATGGCATGCGTTCTTTTGGAAGGTCAAAAGTTGCGCAAACTATAGAACAAGAGAAAAATCCCGAAGATCAAAGGTTGGGAAAAGAGTAAATATGATTTGTTTATCAACAAGAGCCACGTGTTGTCAAATCCACAACTTCGGGTAAAAGTGCATGGAAGAGTGAGTGAGATTTGAGTTTTGGTTTTCCCGGAGCCCAGAGACCTGAAGTGGATCTTGGCCATCCAAATCCACAATGCCAAGTGTCATCAGATCTGTCACTCTTGGATTTCTCCTTAGGGAGTTTTAAAATGAGAAAATCATTGAAGTCCGGAAGTATCAAAGACTCAAAGTGCTAAAGCAACAAAGTCCCAAAGCGTCGAAGTCCTGAAGACCTGAAATGACGAAGTCTCGAAGTGTCGAAGCACGTGACGCACTCTCATCAGGCATGACATGTGGCACTCTTTCCAAGTCATTATTTCATTTCCATGTCACTCTACTTATCATGAAACATCAATAGACGTGACATCATATGATGTCATCTAGACCACCCATCAACGGGGACATGTGGCTGAAATCTGTGAGCTATGAATAAAGGTCCAAAGTAATCCTTGGTCATTCGATTCATGAGGACACACGTCAGTATATCGCCATCTCCGAGTAAAGGCCTTTGGGAGCCCAGGTTTGAGATTTTATTTTCCCAGAGTATAGAGACCCGAAAATCGTCTCAGTCATCGACCTCAGGGAGCCACATGTCATTAGATTCTTAGCTCTAGAGGTTTAACTTGGACAGAAATGGAGTTAGAGAATTGAAATTTCCGATGGTCGATCTGTGAAGCAAATATCAATCGTTGTTTTGAAGGGGAATATTTGATCCTTCAATCTAAAAAGCACCAGATTTGAGTCGTTGATAAAAGGGATTAATCTTATATTACAAGATCAATGGTCATGCCAAATTGCGAGGTTGGAAGGTGCGCACGTTTTAAAATCTCAGGGGAGGGCCACAATTAGAACCATGGTTTTAAGAAAGGGACGCATGGAGGTTCATGGTGAATTGTAGTGACAAAAGCGGTTTTCTTTCAGACCACCCTTGGTAGTGCCCACAATCGTGAAATTGTGTAGGGTCATGGCCCTAGGTCACATTGAAGATGGATCGATGGAGAGGAGTTGCGCCAAAGGCCAAAAGCACCCATATTTGGTCACAAAAGAAGATCTTCTTGGCCTTGAGGCATCAGAATTGGATCGAAGAATTCATGGGAACCACCTGGAACATTCACGAGTGTTAGGCCTTGTCCTGATCCCAATGAAGGTAGTTATTGAAAATGGGGGTGGTGGTTGAGACCTCATCTTACCCCATAAATGGAATGTGTGGAGAGAAGGGTCATGGGGGATGATTGCCAGTCCAAATCTCCCTGGTGAATAGATTTTCTCACAGAGCCCACACTGAGTTGGGCTCACTTTTGATGTAAGAAGGCATGCACAATCTAATAGAGGAGGCACCGACTGAAAACTTTGAATGTAATGGTTCGATCACACTCCTGGTGGTTGCAACAGTTCTGAGTATAAGTAGTTAGTTATGATATTTTGTTAGGTTTGAATGGTTGAGATAGGCTCCCTACTATTGTAATATTTTGATGAAGAACACTACTTCTTTGTCTATGTACTTGATTTGAGATTTCTTGATTAATCTAAGTCAGCTTTCTTACTCCATCTTATTTGCCTATGATATTGAGAGAGGTCATGAATGACTAATTCACATGGATTGTTGTAACTGTATTATGATGAATGTTTGATTATAGTGTTGTTATGATTTATTTCATTTTCCTTGAAATTTGAATCGAAGAGGATCTTGTGCTTGAGTTTTTCTTCCTTAGGCTACTTGAATACCTGATGTCCATAGCAGACCTCTACACCTTTCTCACCAAAGTATTCCTTCTACTCACCTTTACTCTAGCTTACTGACTGAAGTTAATCCAAGACCTCAATTGCTTGTCCATGCTAATCCATATTTAGGAGTTAGAATGTTATTATCATTGAGTCTTCTCCATTTGATCTCTTAAAACTCAATTACACTCACATACACTGATGGGTACTAGGATTACCTTCTATGCAATCCAAAGGTGACTTGTAGTTCTAAAACATTCATTTCTACACTATCATGCCTAAACATGAAGTACATGCTTTCTATTGTAAATTTTCATTTTATCATAAAACCACATGTATATATGTCCATCAGTATATTATATTAAAAACCAAAACACATCATCACAATTTGTATAGGTTTGCATCCACTGCTCTACTATATAGTTGATATGTCCACCGCATGATAAATACATACAAAATTTGGGGCCATGCAAGCCACCCATGATAATAAACATCATCATATGGAGTAATAAGTTCCAATGGCATCATGTCCCCTAACGAGATATATCCTACCACCTATGTTTCAAATCATACCCTCTGTAGGATAGAGTGCCACTCAACTCATACTCCAACACATGCTCCTCTATATGGTCATCCATGGTGTGCCACCCACACTCTGATACGCTAATAAATAGTATCTCCAACCTCCGATGGAGATCCTCTATCTCTAACTCATATTCCTCCCCCTCCCTAGACCTTGATGGTCTAGGATCAACAGATAGACTATCCCTCCTAGTTGATTCTCGTCTTTTCGACCTTACTAGTGTTGTATCTGCACATTACACACAAAATGAGTGTCATTACCACATATGAACATATCATAATCAATTTAATAAACATATGAACATAAAAAAATCACACACTTCTGCTTACTATTAGGTCTCCATGCTAGTCCCGTTGGTAAAGGTAATTCAGGATCTACCTCGTAGTTCATTCCTGAGTATAGATACTCCTTTATCACCACTAGGAGTTGATACTAGTGTCCAAAGAAAGTGTATTGGAACACATTTATGACCCTACCAGCCCCCCCTCTTCACAATACCTTACCTCATCGGTGCATCCAAATTCATGTGGTCCCCCATGATATATGCATACATGTGAATGAAGTGTAGGAATGCACTCAAAGAAGAAGGCACATAGAACTATCCCAAATTAGTAGTTCCCTCCTCACACCCTCCTACATGATGATAATTGGTGCTTCAACATCATTTATAGTATATGTTCCCACCCAAAGTAGGTACCATCTAAGACCCTCTCTAGCACTCTCATTTGTCCCCATGATACCTCATGTAGAGAGTAGCTACTTAGTATTTGGATCACTATTGTAGCCATTTATTGGGTATCTAACCACTCAATGTCTCCAATATGGATTGTGGAATCTTGTATCTGGGCACCTTGCACACAATGATGGTCAAAAATTTCCTCTACTCGCCTCCCTCGAGGCAGTATAGGTGATATCTATATAACTACCCCCAGTTGGGGAAGCCCTATGAGAAATTATATGTCTTGTATGGTTATATCTAGCCATTGTCCTTAGATAAAAAAGGCTCCTGCATCGAGATCCTGATATCCAATAATGCATGAAAAACTCCCTTCCCCTATCTGCATCAAAGCATTCTCAAACTACTAGAGTAACCCATATTGTGCTAGTGCCCTCTGCACATTAAATTCCCCTTGCACCCGAGACTCCAATTGATGAACATCTTGTGTTGTTGGATTCATATTTTAAACATATTCAAAATGGTACTTTTAATTTTTTGATATTTGGGATTTCATTGGGAATCCATTTTTGCACAAAGAGTCACAACCCATACTTGTCCAATGAATTCTCTTCAATTCGTCACACCACTTAAGCGTCATTTTTCTTTTTTGTTGTTGGATGTTGAGAAAGGATTCCCCATGGATAACCACTTTTATCCATGCATATGGGTCTACATGAAGTATTTATTTCCTTGGCATTTAGCATAGTTTTCCCCCCTTTTTCTCATTGCATATTCCTATCATTCTTGGGAAATTTCTTGTATGAACCCCTTCACTTGGATAGATGCATCACCCCTCCATATTATTCATTTGTAATATAATTTTTGATAGATTCTTCCTCCCATGGGCATCCTAGAATAGTGACGTTGATTGCATATTGGTTCACATGTTTTTATTTCCCATTAGGAAATAAGAGTCCATTTTGTCTCTATATCATATTTGAGCCACATAAATTCCTTCTCATAATTTTGACAACCATCCCTTCTAGGCTCCCTCTTCTTGGTTGGTATTTGTTTGATTCTCACTTATCATGAACCATATACCTCCTCATCCAATGATTATCCATAGTTCCTATATGTTTATAATCTCCATGGGGGAATGCTTGTTTCATACCACTCACACCCCTAGATAGTACATTCTCATCACTCATCCTTACTAGCCCCTTTGGCACTCTTAGGAGGGTTTTCATTATTGATTGGTCCCGCCCACTAAGAAGCTAACTGATCATTGGTATATTTTGTTATATCCTCATCTAGGATAATACAACTCTTCTCTAGTTCTCCTGACTATCCCCATTAACACTATCAGGAGAAGTTCCTATTTTCTCCAATTGGTATCCCTCAATGGGATTCTAATTGGATAGTATATCTCCTAGTATATTTTTTATTTATTTCTTCTACCATCCAATAAAATATTACAAATCTTACCTTGTTTTATTGATTATCCCCATTGGCATTATCATGATGATTTCCCCATTTCCTAGTATCCCCCATCTATATTCAAACTAGGTTTGATATCCCTTAGTCCAATGGTGAAATTTGTTTGATCCCACATTAATGTATTACAAAAATTATATTTTTCTCCTAACTAGATCCATTAGAATTCTTAGGAAACATCTTCCCCTTTCTAGTTCATTTCCTTCACAAGGATTCTTACTAGACATTGTGTGTATAACCACATTGGTTTGATATGTTCTCTACTCCTTTTGGATATTGCACATTTTTCCTATTCCCCTTGCCAACCCCTTGTGTCCTTGTACTTCTAATTCAGTTTGTTTATACTATGGAAACATTCTTGTCTTTCCCTTATTCTGAGCATCAGAGATGAGTCATCCTTATGTCCCACGAAGTCTCTTCAGTTCCACATGGTGTCCTATTGCAATTTTTCATCACCTCCATGAGTCACAGCCATCTAATATTGCTCAGTTTTCCCACTAATGTCCTTGACCCACAATACTCCCTATCATCGACCATTCCATCCTAAATGTCTTTAGTTGTTTCCAGGTAAACCCTACATTTATGCTTTGAAAAATGGAGGTCTTGATTGCATCCCTATTTTCCTTCCATCCATACTTGGTGTCACTATCTGTCCATCACACTATGATTCTCACCTCGTGTTTATCTCTATAGGTTTCATGGTACTTGGTCCAATGTGACTTCCCTTGTAAAATTTATCCCTTGCGTTCTATGGGTTTGTATTAGAGGATTGTCTCCTTTGGCTTCATCATTACCATTGGTTCCTTAGTTGTTTCTTATGTGTTTTACTTTAGCTACTTCTCGCATGCTTGAGACTCATATACTTGACAATTCCGTGCTCTAGTTACTTATGCCATCATTGTAGACAAGTGTCATATGCTTCAAACCTCGGGATGGGGTTTCCTTTTAGGCAGTCCTTTGCATGTTCTAGATTCAACAGTTACCTCTAGAGCTATGAATTCATTTGTTTTTCTTTGAATATTGTGCCTACAAATACTCTTTCACCCTTGGGAACTGGTGGAATTTCCCTTATTGGCATCAACACCTTTATTATATGGGTTATTCCTATGTACCCTAGTACCTATCCACCCTCTTGATGGGTTACCTTGGACCAATATGAGAGAGTTATCATTTATCCCAAAATTGGTACGAATTCACATGCTCGACTTCAATTACTCATTGCATCGTCGATATTATTACATGCATATATGATCCAAAATTAGATGCATTTCCTAATATTTGATTTCCTTTGTCCTGCCATTCTCAAATCCCTCAGGTTGATCTCTCTTTCAGTGAGACGATGATATAATTTTGGAGCTCCATTTCTATTCAACAATGATTCTTAGGTTTCTTCCACCCCCTTCCTATAGCACAAGGGGCATCCATTCTTATGTACTAAGCTTAGATATAGTTTGGGTCTCCACTTTTTCTTCCTAATCAGATATATGTATATGAGATTGATTATGTCCTCCTAAAATGTTTTGGCCCTCCTTGGATAGAACCATCTTGTATTTGAGACCTCTTTATTGTCTCTCTATTTTATCATGAGATACCTCAATTATTATGTGTATTCCCAGCTCGTCCCATTGAGATTATGTACCTCACTACCTTGTGATACTTTTTTTGATATGTCATTTTCTATGGACTTCTTAATGGTTGTTC
Source organism: Picea engelmannii (assembly GCA_009831015.1). NCBI lineage: Eukaryota > Viridiplantae > Streptophyta > Pinopsida > Pinales > Pinaceae > Picea > Picea engelmannii. The sequence continues at coordinate 74,816 of ML815521.1, forward strand.
TCTTCTTTCCCCTCCCCTTATTTCTCTATCATCAGCTAAACCATTTCCTATTGAAAGGAAACTAGAATGTATTTTGATCATATGATGTGCTCCTAACCCGATACATTAGCGAGCATCTATGATCACAACAAAATTCCTTATCTAACCCAAATTGATAGGCTCACCGATATACACCATATATACCACATGTATCCCATGTCCAAATCCCCTTTCACATCCCATTTCACTAAAATAACTAGGAAACCACTTTTCCTAAAGTCATTTGCATTTAATTAAAGTTATAAATCATTTTTATGATTTTCCTCTTTATTTTATTCAAGAAAAGGTAAAATAATCAAATAATGGTTAAAAATGTTTTAGTCAAATAATGTTTTTTATTATTTTGACCCTATCTAATATAACCACTATATTTCCTATCAATTAAAGTGTTTTTCCCCATTTCCATATCATAGATTACATGAAAGTAATGAAGTGTTGTTGAAATTCCCATTGAATGTTTGGCTTCATTTCGCCATCACTTTTAGCCATCATGGAGAAGAAGCATAACCATCTACCATATACTTAGGAAAAAAAAATAACCCTCCCACAAACAGGCCACTAGAGGATTATGATGTTCATAGGTTTGTCTCCACAAATGTCTTTATTTTCACTCTAGTTATTAGGTATGATATTACATTGATTCTTTACATCTATTATTGTTCATGTCTTTTTCTATTGCATGCCTTTTACTCTAATTGAATATCATAGAGTTAGAGATTTGCTTCTTAGAAAAATAGGGTTTCTTGTTTTCTAACCATTTTTTCTCTAGAGATTTGTCACAACCACAAAGTTTGTGGATTTACTCACCCTTATTGCAGGAAAACACCAACATCAAGTAGAAATTAATCGGGCTTACAACAATTCAGTCGAGTTGTGATGGAGAGGATCTTGAACTTCTAGTGCCTCAAAATCCCATCGATTTATGGCATACAGGGTTCTTACTACCACATTCAGTTGCTGATAAAAAACACAATATAGGTTCATAGATATATATAGAGGTTCTGGTGAAATTTTAAAAAATTATTGTAATGCATACTCTACAATTTTCTAAACATTTTGAGTGTTGAAATAAAGAAATAATTGCTGAAGTGGTAAATAGAGTATTTTAGTTTACTGTAGTGTATGCCAATGGGAGGCGAGGAATCCTCCCTCTGGTGTGGATTGCACAAGTATTTTATTTCCTTAGGTGCATTTAATTATTGATAGTGTGCTTTGTTACCATAAATATTAATAAGTTGTTGTTGTGCTACTTATATGTCTAATATAATCCACTCATTAATTATCAGTCCAAGATTCGTAATCAAAAGAGTTACAAGACACCAGTAAGAAAGGTAATTTCTAATGTCACGAGTATAGAATCAAACTAGATTATGTCTGCTAGAAAAAAATCAAAATAACAAACTACAATGCACTTTGGTTGTCCTTCACAGAGAGGCTATCTATTCCATTATGGCACATGCAAGTATGAGATGGAATTGGTTTGATAGATCAACTATGATGTCTGACCCATAAAACTAATTATGCAATCCACACTTTCTGAAAGGAAATCACACATCAAACAACATAGCATGGGTAGTTAAATAGTCAATATGTTGGTTCTGTTGTGGTTCACAATGAACTTCACTAGTCCTTATCCAATTAGTTTTGACTATTGCTTCCAACAACTATGATCACTCAAGGAAATCAAATTCATGAGAACAGAAATAGGGAATATGCAAAAATAGAGCAATTAAAGATCTTTAAGCAATTATAGAATGGAAATCTTAATCTAAGTTGCATTGCTATCATCTAATAGAGTTAAAGATTTAGCTAATTCAATGTTTATACTACTGAAAACAAATACTAATGCTAATCTACAAAGAGGCTGACCTTTGTTGGACGGTGGGCGCTTGCTGCTTCAACAGGTTAGCTACTAAAGTCTACAGGAAGCTTTCTTTTAACACACACATTACTCTCACTCACACTTCAAAACATAAAATCAAAATTCTCTTTAACAATTCAACTCATCCTTAATCATAGATAATCATAATATGGAGATAAAATGACATTCCATTAATCTTCACTCAGGATGTGTTCTGTACTATCATACGCTGCTTACATTTTGATGATATGCTAACTCTCCTCCTCTTCTACCATCCTTGCCACAGCTGTTTAATAGTCTGAATCATGAAACACAAGGAGGCGAAGTGATTTGCAAATCAATCAGTTGTTAAGTTTAATCATTTGGTTACATCTTTAGCCTCATCCTCATGACATGAAGTGCATGAGGATGAGGCAATTAACAAACTGTTCTTATCATAGACTTGCTAAAACAAATAGACGTCCACCAATTGACTTAAGCGAGATCTGGCACTTAACTTAGTGCATTAGGTTCTTCCATATTAGTACTGGATCGTAATGGGTAGATGGTACCAGATCACAACAGGGTGCAAAAGGTGGTACCGGATCATGATAGAGCGTGGTTGTTGGTATCGAATCATAACAGTGCATGTTGGTACCATATCACAACATATGCTATTTTGGTACCAGATGCACTTGGTACTGGATTTGGACATCAACAGTCTTGGCACGCAGGTATCGGATGGCTGATCTAGTACAAGAATGCTAGACATCTAGAGGTCAAAGATTCACATATGACAAATCGAGCATTAGTATATGAAATATTTAATTCCTTAACACAATAAAACACAAAATGCATGAATTAACCATACTTTACCTTATGACCTTATTACTGGCAATTGGTAGCGTTCTTGTCATTCACTCAAGCTTTAGGTAGGCCAAAAAGGTATAGGTGAAGAGTATAATAAGGTAATGAGAATGTCAATTTCAGGTCTCAGCATTCCCCGATGCCAAAATCATTGCATGTCCTCATGCCACTAAAACCAAAACCCAAAATTTTTCAAAACTTGAGACTGTGTTCTTGACTTTGGTGGATCAATGATATTGATGGCTGAAGCCTCTTCTCTTAGCTCCCTTTTAATGACCCTAACGTATTGTAGGAGTTGTAATACCTTCTTGATATTGTTAGAGGTCTCTTCATGGTCGTCTTGAATTTGTTGGCTAGTTTCTTTCAACTGCTCATTTTCATTTTTGATATATCTATCCAAGAGTTGATATTCCTTTACTTCCTGTTGGAGTGCCGGATTTTTTTTTTGTAATTCCCCAATCCTTTTCTTCATTTGTTCTTTTTTCAAGTTCTTTGTTGATTCTACCATTGTTGGCTGGGTGCACTCCCTTTCCTCAACTTCCTCCCTCATCCCACATAAAGTAATAGTGGCTTGCTCTTCGGTCAGACTAGGGATGTCATCTTGGATTGGTAAATCCTCAGAAGGGGAGGTAAGGTCGATTGGATCTTCTGGTGTATGAGGACAAACTATTATTTTTCCCTTCTTTTCCATGCTCCTCGTCATTCTTTTACAAGGAGGTACCAGATCAGGGATGTTCACATGCTTCCTTTTCTTCTTCTCTAATTATGAAATGGTGACAGGGGGTTGTGCCACAGACTGTTTACTTTTAGTTTCTGAGCTATGCTTCTTGTTCTTCATCATTTTCTGATGGTCCTCTTTCTCAACTTTCACCGTTGAATCTCCTTTACTAATTTTTTTCTACCTTTTGATTCAGATCTTTTAGAAGGCTTGTTGACTATGGAATATGACCCTGCCTTTTCATGTTGGTTCACTTCCCTAGATGATGGTGGAGTTGTGTTATTCTTCTTGCTCTTTTTCTCTTGGGGTTCCTTACTTTTCTTTGGACCATGTTGGGTTTCTTCCATAGATTTGTTTCCTATGGGAAGGTGTTATGTGATAAGGGTTTTCCAACTAATCCCCTGTTTCCTAAGCTCATGCAAAACTAGAATTTTAATGAGTCGTTGATGGTAGATCCTAGTCTTCTCTATTTTGGAGATGGATTTAACACCTCTTACCATTTTATTCAAACTCATCCATAGAAAATATGGAAAATCGATTTTAGGGCCTCCTTCAAAATGAAATAGGAGCCTAAGGTGATAAATGAAAGTCACGACATACCTGCCTTCACAGGTGACAAATCGTTGAAGACTGGTAATCATTGGATGGTATTCTTATTTGATGTAGTTTCTAGGGATCCCCTTCTTCTAGTCAGGGTGTTGATGATCTACCTTCAAGAATTTTTGGCACATTTCTTTGTTAATTCCTAAACCTTTGAAGTATTTAGCTCCTCTGCTAGGCAGTCCTGTAACCTCCCTTATGGTTTCTTCATTAATTATCGGTTGTAGATTTCCTATACGAACCATTTCTCCATCATAACCTTGTATAAATTCCTAAGATATCTTCTCATTCCAGCTTGTAAATTTTTCCAGAAAAGGTATCCACCCCAATCTAGCATATTTTTCTTGACATAATTGGTATTCCTCGGTTTCCCTATAAATTTGGAAAACTGGTTTGTGTCTTGTAAAGACCATCATTATAAGTTGAGAAAAGGATTGGGTTGTAGCAAAAAGGTCTAGTTAATTGATGAAGGGTTTGTTATCAGAAAGGAGCATGCTCGGGATTGGAGAAAAACTCACGATAGGGGGAAGTATGGTGATGGTGTTGTGAATGGTAAGTTTAAGTGAGGGTAGTGCAAGGAAACATTATGACCAAATGAAGCTTATCTGGATGGCTTCGCCACCAAATAAGCTATTTAATTTCTACCCGTTACTGTAATGATGAGGATAAGATGTTGTGTGTTCAAGGAATCATTTTGAGATAGGTGATTGGATGTTTGGGTGGTGAAAGTAATGTTGGATCGTGGTTCATGGTATAGGATAGGTTCGTGAATTTTCTTGAGGACGAAATATATTCGTGGCTTATCATTGCTATGCGTGTTTCATATTTTGATATGATTTTTGACTTTAACCATGTTCAAGAGCTATGAGATGATTAATTAGGTTTAGGCATATGGGTATGATGGATAGGCGCATGGGTTTAATACTAAGGTCGTAAGATCTAGTATAACTTTTCATATTTATTGTAGTTTTATGAGCATAGGAAAATAAATACCATGTTACCTTTGCTTTCACCTTTGTATGATTGATACCCATAGCATGCGTGAATGCTTGTAAATTGTCAGGATTCATCCTTTTAGACTGAAGCTTCTTGAAAACTTGGTATGGGAATGTTCTGTACTTATGTTATTATGTGCTTATCTTCTTTGTATTTGGTTCTGCAGGTAGATTATATGAGTCTGGAAAAGAGTTTTGAAGGGGCTCTTTGACCTTCCCCCCATGCCGAAGATGATGTATATCTGTAGGCAAGAAGAGTCAATAATTTTATATCATAAAAGATGATAAGAGAAAAAGAAACCAATCAAATTTTGGAAGTACAACTTATCACTTATCATATGATCTCATGCCATAA
>ML815522.1:13242-44817 GCA_009831015.1 Picea engelmannii
GTGACAATGATGTGACATTGTCTATGGTTAAACGAGCATACCAATATTTTAACACAATATCCTTATATGTCTTTTCTTCAACTGGAATGGCATCTTCTTGAGTTGTGATGTGGATTGGATCTGTATTTGTTCCTTTTTTCACAAGTTGGATTTTAACACTTGAAGATTTCGATGCTTCCTTTTCGATAAATTGTTCTAACTAATTCTCTAGTGACTTCTTATCATTTTTTAGATTCTGGATTTATGTAAGTAGTTTTTTATTATGATTCTTTAAGCATGCAAGCTCTTCATTCTCTTATTTGTCAACTTTGTTTTTGATGTCTTAACTCTAAATATTTTTATCTTTGAACTTTCTTATTAGTTCCAGCGATCTTTGATTAAGGTTCTTTAAGTGTGAATTGTCTTCATCTTTTTCGGATAATTTTTTTCCGAAATCTTGATTCTCTTTTTCCAACTTTTGAATGCACTATTTTTTATCTTTTGACTTCTTGATCCGATTAAGTAGTTTTTGATTGTGATCTTTTAAGTGAGAAATTCCTTCATTTTTTGCTAATAATTCATCACCAAATATACTCTCGAGATCTTTACATTTTCCTTCTTGTTTCGCACATTCATCTTCTAACTTTTTAATTCGTAACTATTTGTGTCACCTTGAAATTTGATTAAGGGAAAAGTTTGGTAACACTTTGTGCAAACGACATTTTGATTTCTAAATGACTCTCGACAATTATAATACTCCTCTGCACAAAAAAGACATTTCGCAAAATAACCAAAATTCTTTGTGGAATTCATTTTTATTTTGAAATAATAGATTTATATTTTCTTCTTAAAATCTTTGAATTGAACTTCTTCCTTTCACGGTTCTTGTTTTTCCCCTCGTATAATTCATCTAATATATATAAAAATAATAATTTAGGCCCTTAGTACTTTTCCTTTTTCCTTGGTATTTTGTAATATTTCACTTAGTCCTTAGCACTTCATATGTAGTATTTCCCCGTTATCTTTTATCAATACCTTGGGATACTTCTTACTTCTTGGAATCAAATAACTTGGAAAAACCCCTTTATACCTTTTAATAAATATTTTACCTTTTGTTAATATTATTATATATTGAACCACCCCAGATGGGGTGTCATTTGCGACATGACGGGCATTAAAGTACAATACGGCAGATTTACCACCTGGGAGCAGGTGCAAATGGTTGCCTTAATAAACCTGGTAGTCCTCCTTTCCCCTCATTCGAATGGCTTTCACCTCAATCTTGGGCATAACGGCATGGTACCAGTGGATAGGCGTTTTTGGACAGATGATAGTTGGAGGAAGCCGCAGAAGTATTGTACCATTATTATGGCCATAAATATTACTCCCATGGCAAATTCAAGTGGCACGAAGACATTTAGTGCAACCATTAACGGTGAATGGAATCAGGTTCAGCGAACAGTTATTTGTATCATGGTTAGTCAGCACCAATTCAATTATCTCTCACCCACTCTGGTTATAGTGGTTTGTGCAAAAAAACTTTATCATGGTTTGTAGACGAGAGAGAGCTTGCTCTCGCAGAAGCAGTAGCTCTCGTGCTAATCTTGAATCAAGCAATGCGCGGCCAAAGTTGGAGGCTTCCTCAGAATGGGGTTGCCACATCGAATGGTTTGACGATGAGGGGAGCTCCTTAGGATACGGTCTCATGTCAGTCTCTCCTACTCGCACGCAAGTTGGTAGTTTGCCTGACCTGGGTGGTAGTAGTGGAGGAACTCCAACATCTAGCCTTCCCTCAGTTGAATCAAATTATAGTCAGGGGACTCAACCATCGCGCAATCAACAGGCCTTGAATACTCTTTAGCACCTTCTATTTGACATCCGCAGAGAAATGGTGGACCTCGCCTTCCGAATGGTACTCATGGATCATCGAATTTCAACGCTTATGGCACTGTATGCTAGACCAATCCCTCAACAACTTGAGTCAGTTCTTCTGGCACAGGATGCGGCTCCTCTTCAAGTCCCCATTTGCCTTCCTCCAGTGGATCCGAGAAATTCCCCCTTGACTAATACAGGTCATGACAGGGCCCGTTAATAGTATTGTTGTTCAGGGGTTTAGTTTTTTCTTTGATAGTATGATAGATGCCAGTTCTTTGCATAGTTATCAGTCTTAAACAGTCTTCTATGTACTTTCAGCATGTATGTCAACTTATATTCTGTCTCTGTGGGAAACCTTTGGTTTTAAACTTCTCTTGAGCAGGGTTGGTTTTTGTTTTTGGTTGCCCTGCCTCTAGGATGATCTTTGTATATTTTTTTGAAGGATTTAGTAGGTAATACAAAATCCAACTTACAAATAAAAAATATTATTATATATTGAACCACTAAATATTTTTTTGTATTTACCCAAGTCCTTAAACTATGATAATAGCATACCTTGACTTTAGTAATTTAGACTATAATAATAGTCTACTTTGGCTTAAAGTTATTTTGAAATGTGCCTCTTTTATCGAACTTTGGAATTAGGAATTATTTTTATATAATTTTTTTATCTTTTTGATTCCACTAAATGAAAATAGAGTTCAATGGTACTTTAACATTGACTTTAGGATTAAAATAGCTCTAATCTTTTGAAATGGAGATTAAGCATTTAAATAATTTGTTGCTTCTGAGAGAACTTTAATGTGGTCATCCAAATCACAATATATGGGCTATGGAACAGCATGACTTGTACTAATAACCTTTTATGACCTCATAATATTAATTTATAATATTGTTGGCCAATAATATTAATTTATAATATTCTTGGCCAATAATATGTGTGGACATATAGTTTCGGTTTCCCCAGCGTTCAAAACAATTGATTTCTATATCAACTGTAGTCTCTATGGAGCAGCATGTTGTCAACGAACAGATGGGAAAAAACCACCAGTTGTGAATGGTACAATGGTGTACAGAAAATGTACAGCGTTGTACAACATGTTGCACAACGAGTGATAGAGGATGGTACGGATGGGTGTACGGATCTGTCAAGTATGGAATTCGCAAGGAGTAATTGTAGCAACTGAGTGTGCGGGCGCTAGAGCGCACAGGTGGCATAATCGTACTGAGGATAGTACAGTATTACGAACAGTCAAGTGAAAAATTAAAGTGTACGGACGGCTTGCATTGACTATCAATTTAAAAGTCGTATGAAACATCAAGTACGGATTGTTCTTGTTTTCAATTAAAAGCATATGGCTCTGCAACTAATTAATCAATAGTTCAAAGGACAGAGGTTTATTGTTGTACGACTATTCAATTTTATTTTTCTTCCCCCTTTTCTTTATTCCTGATTTCTTCAAGCTTGTAGCAGAACGATTACTTCTTCAACAACAATTTATAATTTTTAAGTGGCAAAATACCTAGCGTGGTCAAAGACCCAAAGTTCCAAGAACTCTGAAAATTTGAGTGGCCAAAGGCCTCCAATTATATTGCTAAGGCAATAAATTTTGACCAAAGGTCTGGTGGCCAAGGGCCAAGGATCAAACTTGCTCTAATACCAAATCGGCTCAAAGCACGAGCATCCAAAATATTTGGAATAGAATAACGAAATCCATATGGACAAGTAATATATTAAATAAATGTATATGAGAATGAATATGAGATGATTACAATTGAGAATGAGGGCCATATATATACCCCACGTAGGGGTGCCCTTTTTTAAGAGACGTGACCTTTCAATAAGGTGTCTCTTCATTGTATATTAATTATTAGTTATTAATTATTCTTAATTGTTATCCACCAAGTTGCGCTAGGATGGACTTGCAAATGAGCCGCCAAAGATTGAACAATTGCTTGTTCAAAATTCAAAGTTCAGAAGTCCAACCGGCCATTATGGCCCTTTTTCAACTTTTTACCACATTTCCATACCCTGCGGGGAATTGTAATAAAATGATTTAAGCATGTGATTTTTGTAACAGACTTAGCTACCCAAGACTAAGACACTGGTACTTTACTCTAGAGTGTATTTTTCACTTACTAATTATATTTTTCTCTTTAAGTGATCTATAATTTTCGAGTTTTTCACTCAATAACCTCCAAAGATGGAGTAATTGTACTAGCAAATATGACTTGTGGAGTGTTTAACTCTAGAGTCATATGTATATAACCATGCTAAGCATTATCCTAGAGTCTTATGGAAATGTGTTAAGTCCCCCTTAGGATTTTTTAATTTTTCCAATTAATAAAAAAATTCTCGTAAAAAGGGTTATTTTAATTGTATTTTGAGTCTGTTTTAAAAAAGTGGTACTCGGAGGCATTATATGCCTTGGGGGTGCTCATTTTTGGACCTAGAAAACTCACTTTACCTAAGTACCCACTTTTGTGAGTAAAATTAGTGATTTTAATCACTAAAAAGTTAATTTTTCTCACAAAAGTGAAAAAAGACATAAAAAACAGGAAACAACAGCAAAGCTATTTTTTGGGAAACATGTCTTGGACATGTTTCCAGTCAACTCACCCTTGCTTTGAGTTAACTAAAGTGTGTTGGCAAACAAGTGCAAGTGGAGGGTGAGTTAAGAGGAAGTAAACTTGATTTTGGTGAGTTCTCCAAGAGAGGGTGTGCCCCTCTTAGAGAGATGTGCCGCACTCCACGAGGAGGTTGCCTACCTCTTGAGAGGTGGTGCCCCTCTTACCCACTCATCACTCCCATGTGTCAATAAGAAAGAGGATGGAGAGAGGTGGCAGCCCCACCTCTCACACTTGGCAATCTCATTCATTCCAAGTGGTGTGCCCTCCCTCCTTGGGAAGTGCGCCCCCCTCTCTATATAATAAAGCATTCATCCATTTGTTAAGCTAGTTGGAGCTTGGGTGATTTTGCTTGTTGTTGCTATTGTAATCTATCTTTTCTCATTGGAATAAAAAAGCTTTGGAGTCTACTACCTGGTGTAAAACAATTTTGTGTGGATCATCTATGTTCAATTGTGTATGAGGTATAACCATACTTGTTAATTTTTTGCATTTCTTGTTAAATCTTGGCCTTGGAAGGGGAGCTATCTCCCAATAGGATAGAAATAGAAAAGCTAGCTTGCTTAATATTTGTATTGTTTCATGTATGTTAGATAGTTTGAATTGCATGCTTATTTAGCTTAATATCCATGTTTTCATGCTCCTATATTATATGACACCATTGCATTTAACCCTTTTGCAAGAAGTTTTAAGTTGTGCAGGATATCTCACTTGAAGGATAGGTTGACCTAGCTTGCATCTTCCTCATTCTTCAAGATTGTAGTGAACAACATAGTCCCTCAATTTTCCACCAAAGCAAGGAACCCCATTGCCCAAGGCTTTTCAAGGGATCAAGCATTTCTCACTCTCTATTTCTCTCTAAATTCTAAAATTTTCTTTGGTTACTTATTTCTACATTCTAGATCTACCATATTTCAATTTAAATACATAAGTATATCAGAATTGTATAAGTATTTGTTTAGATATTAGCTTAGTTTCAATTCATATATCTTTTCAAGCAAGATCTAGCAGTAAGAAAGTCTCTTTTGCAAGTTAAAACTTAGTTAAATCTTAAGGCTATAAAAGAGACCTTTTGTTTCATGCTTAAGTTTTCATATCTAGCAAGTTTAGTGCTTTGAATTTGCTTCTCTTTAAAAGCATTCAAAGACCCTAAGGAAACAAGCTTTCTAGCTTGTTTTCCTTAGTTCATTTTTGTTCATTAACATAGATTTTAACTTGGAATTTTTTGGGTTTGTCTACTAATAACCAAAGACACTTTTAAAGTGTTTTTGGCCATCTTTTGCATTGTTTTGCTTGCTGTTTAGTGCAGGTTTACAAATAAACAAGGGGAGATTCTGCCAAAATTTGGCGGATTAGGAACATTTGGTACTTCCAAAAGCACCCTATACCTTCCTAAACCATTTTGTAACTTGTAAACCCCTTTGATTCATCATTATAAGGATCCAAAGTCTCATTTAAAAGAGACCATTGTAATCGAGGCAATAAAAGAGTGGGATACACAGTGCCCCATTTGCGTTTCCCCCTAGGGAGGTGGTGTCTTGTGGCGTGATTGTGTATTTTGCTTTAGTCTTTCATTTCTTTGTTTTTCATCATTTAATAAGCATAAAACACAACAACAACCTTCACATAGTTTAGATTTCAATTTGGGGAAGTAATGCTTTAATTGCTAGATTAGATTTCCTTTTCTGCAATTTCAAGTTGGAAAATAAACCCATCCCCTCAGCTCCTCTGCAAAGAGGTTGGTCGGTGAGGACTTTAGTAATTAGAAAAACATTTATTTTCAATCATTTTTATTTCTTTTAAAATAAGCATTTCCTCTCAGCTCCCGGTGTATGCTCTGAACCCCTGCTAGCTTGGCTTGACCTGGGGAACTCATCAAAACCGGGTTGGTCAGTGTGGAGTAGTTTAATAGGACAATCTTGATAGTTGTTATTGCTTTGTTTAGGGAACCGCCTAGAGGGAGTGTGTGAAGTTTCACGGAATACCTCAGGCTTGCTCCCCTCCATGTTGGACCTCTGGCACCTCTAGTGGGCTTGTTGGTGAAACCATTGCATTTCGGCAAGTCCTCCACAAATCTCTATACTAAAGGGATAGTCTCTTGAGAGGCCAAACCTAGTGTAGATTTGCTTTCTTGCAATCAATTTTCACTAAAATAAAACCCACATTAATTAAACTCTAAAAACAATCTCCACAGGGTACTTTACACTTTCGACAGCATAACATACGGTTTCAACATTTGGCACTGGCTCATTTCTACAGTTTAATAAGCCATTTGCTTCAAGTATTTACTTTTGCAAATCTTTAATTCTATCTTGAGGTATCTATTTTGTTTATGGTTATTTCACTTGCAGCATCTCTATCCTTTGAACATATTTTCTACAAATACTTCTTTTAAATATCTATCTATGTAAACTATTTCTTTACGAATGAATGATATATGTTGCTAGTATAGAGTTACTTTTGTTGTATTTTGCTTTATTGCAATAAACTCCTAGATTTATTTATTGTACTTAGATTAGTTCTAGCATTAGTATATTTTGTTAGGGACTACCCCTCTTGGCTTCACGAGGAGTTGGCCTAGACGGAGGAGTTGAGGATTAGGTGACATCGCCTTAACTCGAACTTGCCCCCAAGGACACACCAAGTGGATTGAAGATTTCTTCCACGTTACCCAAGTGTGTATAAAGGCGGCAACAGTTAACATTTATTTATATTTATGATTTATATATATTTATGTCTATTTATGTCAAGAGCTCCATCAAAAATTCCCATATTTTCCATCTTTGATGTGTGCTAATGGGTAGATGATAAAGCTTTTTAATTCGTGAGACCAAGGTACCAATCTTGCCTCACTTGTTCTCCTATATTTCCCTTATAGTTCCAAGATCAAATATTTTCATTTCACAAGGAAGAAGGGCAAGGTTCAAAACTCATACATGACGCATTTTCTTTTTTCCTTTATAAAAAGTAACACTTTATTATGTTGATTTTGTGTAGCTTTGGAAGGTATTCCCACTAGAGGCCAAGGTGTCAGGCATGTGGGAATTTTCGTTGGCACATGTTTTGACTTTGGTTTCAGTGAAATTGGCCTAGAAATGAGGCTAGGGCCTCATGGGAAAGTTGATGGGATTTGTGGGTTTGTATGGGGTGCCACACCCACAAAGAGGATTAAAATATTCTAATTAATTTTTGAGTTTAGGAAGGGCTCCTAAACTCACTCATTGGACTCCTATAGAAAGGAAAGATGTCATTGTGACATTAGATCATCAATCTGGAAGAATCCAGTTGGCAAAAAGAGAGGATTGGTGATATCAGTAAAGGGAAAGTCTGCAAAGTAACAAATCTGGCCCTGAAGAGAGAAACGAAGAAGGTCGCACGTGTGGAGCAAATTTTTCGTACTATACACAATTTGTAGGAGGACGAAGTGCATATATACACGGGTTGAAGAAGGACGAATCGCGTATAGGGTATATGCAGTTTGCAGTAGAGAAAACAACGTATGTACGCGGGTTGCCAGTAAGGTGAATCGCGTATCTAATTTTTCCTGGGCAGGTACAAATCTGTACATGCTGACAGGTGACGTCAATAGGCCATACAGGTGATCTACAGCAGATTTGTGGGCAGAGGAGATTTCCAGAATATTGTTGAGGTTTGGCTTTCTGATTTGTATGGTTATTGGAGAACAAGGTTGTTCTCAGCATTGGTGACTTTGGAGGACAAGGTTGTCCTCAAATTTTGGTGATATTGTAGTGGCTAGGAGGGTTGGTTTTCCCTCAGGATGTCTGATGTTAACAAGAATACAGAACTGAAATTTGTGTCCCATGTGTATTGATGATTCATCTCTGATCTTTGTGTTTCCGCTGCATATAATTTCAATCAATAATTTCCAGTGTAAAATTGTTCAGTGATAACAGCTAGGGTTTTACTATTAGATCACTAGGATGCAATTTTCAGATCTGAAAATTAGTCACATAGAGTTGCATGTGAAAATTGACATGGTATCCGAGCTTGGGATCTGAAGAGAAGGGGAACATTTTGAGACACATTGTTGGCTACAACACTAGAAGAGTGTTGTACGTGTTCTTGTTCTTGTTCTTGTTACGGACAGGTCAAGATGGTGAATACATTGAAGCTCGAGGACACGTTGGAAGTGGCAACCAACTTTCAGGCTTGAAAGGTGTTGCCGCCTTTATACACACCTGGGTGACGTGGAAGAAATCTTCAATCCACTTGGTGCATCGTTGGGGGCAAGCCTCAAATAAAGGTGTTGTCACCTGATCCTCGACTCCTCCATCTAGGCCAACTCCTAACGAAGCCAAGGGGGTAGTCCCTAAGAAAATATACTAAGGCTTGAACTAATCTAAGTACAAGATATAAATTCTAGGAGTTTATTGCAACAAAGACAAATACAAAAAAAAGTAAATCTATACTAGCAGCATATATCATTCATTCAATAAACAGCTTATGAAGAAGATATTCAATTAAGAAAATACTTGCATAAAATATAATCCAAGGATACAGGTACTTGCAAGTTGCAAGTAAACAACCATAAGCGAATTAGATACTTCAAGATAAAATGGAAAAGCTTTGAAGCAAATATAAGTACTTGATGTAAATGGCATTAAGATAGATAATGAGACCATTGCCAAATATGTGTAATGTGTAATGTTGCTGAAAAAGTAGATTGTCTTATGAAAATGTCTTTGTAAATTTTATAGTTGATTAATGAGATTAAATTATTACTTGTGAGAAGTTGTATTGCAAGCTAAACTAAAATGTGGCCTCTAGAGAGACTATCCCATTAGAGTGGAAATTTGCGGAAAGTTGCCGAAACCAAAATGGCTTCACCAACAAACTCAATAAAGGTGTCAGATGTTAAAATTTCTCTTAAGCAGTTAAGTGTGTTTAGTGTTCTTTAAATTTAGACTATTAAAACAATAATTGAATGCATAAGGATCACTAAAAGAAATACATCCACAGTATACACAAGATTTATCCTAGGAAACCCTCGTGGGGGAGAAAACCCAGCAAAACTTCTTCAATATAGATTCTTCAACAAGTACAATGTCTCTCTCAAGATAGATCTCACCAAACAGAATATAAACCAGAAACCCTAACCATAATAGGGTATCGCACCACTAGACCAAGATAGTCCTCCAACAGATAACCAAAAGCCTTAACCAAATCACCCTTCCTCTGCAGTTGCGTCTCCTCCTCAGACTTGCACACTTTTCTGTGTGCGAGAGCTTGTTGTGCGTGTTCTTCAAGTGAACTAGTAACCTCACGCAGAATCTAGCATCTAGTCCATAATGAACTAGTAACCTCTGGTTGGCACACCAGGCAACTGGTCCACAATGATCATGCATCTAATCATGAGGATTAGGCGATGTAGTGCGCACACACTACCCATCTAGCCCAAGGCTAGGAAACACCTCCAACCACACACGTTGCCCCACCAGCTTAAAAATCCGAGTAACTAACCAGCCCTGAAGGCATGGCATCTACCGACCTTGTGCGAGGTCATGTTGACTGGTGCCACATTGAGTAACTTGCATACTAGACTATTTCACTGGAGTAGCAATCTGCGTACCAGGATTTTTCACTGGAGTAGCAGTAATTCGACGTACCAGACTTTTTCACTGGAGTAGCCCTCTACGTACAAAACTTTTTCACTGGAGTAGCAGTAACTCGGCATACCAAACTTTTTCACTGGAGTAGCAGTAACTCGGCGTACTAGACTTTTTCACTGGAGTATCCCTCTGTGTACCAGACTTTTTCACTGAAGTAGCAGTAACATGCTCGTGAATGACTACGTGTTGCCTCTGCCACATGCTGAAATTGTTGCCCTAGATTGCATCAGTAACTCATCATTCCCTCTTACTAGGGACGTCCTTCTGGACCACACCAAGCTTGTCTCTGAAGTACACAAACTTCACTCTCAATAGAGGCTTGGTCAACACATCAGCTATCTGCTCCTCAGTAGCAACATATTGGAGCTTCATTGCTCCCTTCTGTACCAAGTAATGGTACTTGATCTCGTTATGCTTGGACTTTTCATGAAACACTAGGTTCTCTATCAGCTTCACACAACTCAGGTTGCCACACCAAATACAAGTCGCCTCTAACTTGAGATCAAACAATTTTGTAAGCAGCTTCCGAAGCCACACTACTTCGTTGCTAGCTGAACAAGCTGCTATATACTCTGATTTAGCCGTACTGAGCGTCACACTAGTATGCTTCCTGTTGAACCCATGAGATCATAGTTGATCCCATACTGAAGCAACATCCAGATGTACTCTTCCAATCTACATCACTACCGGCCCGATCTGAATCAGTAAATCCTTGCAGGCTTATCTCACGATCTAAAGCATATCTGAGTCCATAATCAATTCTACCCTTCAGGTACCTCATCACATGTTTTTTTGCAACCAAGTGAACACTTCTTGGCTCAACCATATATTAACTCAATGTGTTCACCGCAAAACATATATCCAGTCTTGTGTTCGTTAAGTACATCAACGAACCAATCATTTGTCTATACATGGTGGCATCCACTGTCTCTGAAGATGTATCACTCAACAACTTCAGATTTGTCACCATCGGTGTAGGCATGCCCTTACAATCCATCATTCTGAATCTCTTCAGAATCTCAACAACATATTTTCCTTGGTTAAGGAAAATCTCACTCGGTCTCTGCCATACTTCTAGACCTAAGAAGTAATGCATCATAGCCAGGTCTTTCATCTCGAATTTTGCAGCAAGCTTCTTCTTACTCTCAGTGATGAGCTTCTCGAATCCTGTTAGAAATAGGTCATCTACATATAACAGTAGTATCATTGATTCACCATCCACAACCTTTAAGTATAGGTTGGGATCTTCTTTACTCTTGGTAAATCCCAAGCTCATCAGAAAGTTGTCAATTCTACCGTACCATGCTCTGGGTGCTTGCTTTAATCCATACAAGGCTTTCTTCAATCTGCACACATGTGTCTGACTGTCATGTGTCTTGAAACCTTGTGGTTGCTCCACATACACTTCCTCTTCTATTACACCATTTAGAAAAGTTCTCTTTACGTCCATCTGGTGTACCTTCCACTTCTTTACTGCAGCTATCGCAAGTATAGCTCTAATTGAAGTGTATCTCGCCACAGGAGAAAATGTGTCTTCATAATCTATTCCTTCTTTCTGGGAGAAACCACGTGCCACGAACCATGCCTTGTACTTCTCAATACTTCCATCTGTTGAATGCTTCGTCTTGTAAATCCACTTGGAACTTACCATTGTCTTCTCTTTCGGTCTCAGAACCACATCCCAAACATCATTCTTTACAATGGACTGGTATTCTTCA
This sequence comes from Picea engelmannii, assembly GCA_009831015.1. NCBI lineage: Eukaryota > Viridiplantae > Streptophyta > Pinopsida > Pinales > Pinaceae > Picea > Picea engelmannii. Next base: position 25,073 of record ML815522.1, read on the forward strand.
ACCATGGCATCCTTCCATTCTTTCTTCTTTGCAACCTCTTCATAACTGGTAGGCTCAGCATCAATAATGTCACTTAACAATGCCACATAACTAGAATATTGTTGTGGTCTCTTGCTTTCTCTGAAGGATCCATCTGGTGCACCATACCTCTCTGCAACCTGAATAATTTACCGAGCCCAAGCTAGTCTTCTCTTCTTGGTATTCATCTCTCAGGATGAATCTACGGGTATCGGTGGTTCTTCTCTATCATGATCTTCTAGTATATCACCTACATCTATATCTGTAACTTTAGGAGCTTCTGGCTCCTCATCATGAATCTCATCTGAATGATTTTGTCTTGATCTACAAAAAGTTGTATCCTCATCGAAGGTGACATCTCTGCTAGTCTCAATCTGACGGTGACCAGAGATGTAAACTCGGTATGCCTTTGATGTTTCACTATATCCAACAAATATACCCTTCTTGCCTGAAGGGTCCAACTTCGATCTCTTGTCCTTGGGGACATGCACATATACTGGACAGCCAAATATCCTCAGATGACTGACCTCTGGCTTTTCACCTGTAAACATCTCTTCTAGTGTTTTGTTCCCAAGTACTTTGTGTTGACTTCTGTACTACACATATACAGTGCTCCTAGCTGCTTCTGCCCATAGATGCATCGGTAAGTCTTGATCATGAATCGCCTTCATTGCTTCCATGATTGTACGGTTCTTTCTTTCTGCCACACCATTCTGTTGAGGATTGTAGGGAGTAGAGAGCTCCCTCTTAATCCCAACTTCCTTACAGAATGCCTTGAATTCATCTGATGTGAATTCTCCTCCATTATCTGATCTCAAAATCTTTATCTTCTTTTCAGACAGGTTTTCAACAAGTGCCTTGAACTCTTTGAACTTGTTGAATACTTCACTTTTAGCCTTCAAAAAGTAAATCCAAGTTTTACGTGAGAAATCATCAATAAATGAAACATAGTATACATACCTGCTAAGTGAAGCGGTTGACATCGATCCACACACGTATGAATGTATAATGTCCAAGGCTCGCTTGGCTTTGTTATCACTGCTTGGAAATGGTTTCTTCATGTTCTTGCCTTGTGCGCATCCTTTGCATATGCCTTCATGTTCCACTTGGATTTCTGGCAAACCTGTCACCATCTTGCTGACTATTGGTAGTGTTTTGTAATGTATGTGAGCAAATCTTTTATGCCATAGTTCACTTGGAGTAACTGTACTATGTACAAGTGTTGAAACTGAATGTCCTTTTAACTTGTATAAGCCTCCTTCTTGGACACTAGTCACTACAGCATCATCAATAGATTTTCCTCTAGGCCACATGAGGACTTCACCATCAATGAAAGCAACTCTGAATCCTTTCTCATCTAAAGCTGAGATAGAAAGGAGATTCTTCTTCAAACCAGGTACATACAACACATCCTTCATCTTCATAGGTTTTCCGGAGTCTAACTTGTAGGATGCTTCTCCTACTCTTTTAATGGGATACTGATAGCATCATCGAGCTTCACCTTGGAGGTGAATCTTTCTGAACTAGAACTGAGAGAGATTCCTTGTAACCAGTCATGTGCTTAAAAGCACCACTATCAATAAACCATGTGTCACTTCCATGAGTGATTGTACCTGTAAGAGTTGAGATCAATACATATTCTTCACTTGAGTCTTCTTCTTTGGTTTTCTCCCGAACATCTTCATCCCGAACACATGATGAAATCTGAATGGAAACAGGTACATAATTGTTTAACAGCTCAACGAGTAGATCGTGGTACTTGAGCAACTAATTGGCTCGTATACCAGACCTATGGAGCGGAGCGAATCATCAAATACAAGCATCTAGTCTGTTTTAACTATTTTTCCAGTATTTTAGGAGATTGGCGCTCTGTACTTAGAAGTTATTTTGAACTATCTATTGTATATATATGTGTGTGCACTCACTTGGGCGAGACGGAAGAGTGTGAGAGAAAGATTGTCTAAAGCATTGTTCTGAACTTTAATAGTTTAATATAAGGTTGTTGTTTATGAGTGGTACTCGGATTTCTTGTTGGTAACTTAGTTGAGTTGAAGCATGGGCCTACCAGTGAACCTAGGCCCACTCACAAGTACGGCCTTGTACTATTTATCTTTTTGTTTATAGTTCTTTGTTCTTAAGTTTATACATTGTTGTCAGTTCATCTCTCTTTCTTTCTAGTTGAATGTATGCTGAAGAATGGATGTAGGCTGCACAATGGCCCCTGGAATTTGTTGGAGAATGATGACTAGTAACTGTTAGAACTAATATATTACAGACCATTGATTATGCTATGATTCCTTGTTTATTCTAGCGCTCCATGTTGAATCTGGTTATGTATGTTCTAGCTGCAACAGTGTTTTAAATTTTAATATCGTTCACAGGATTATGACTGGGGAATTGATGAAGTTTGTTAAATCTGATCTTGTTGCATTAGTTTAATAATGATTTACAAGTGAGAATAGGCCTGATATCTTCCATTGAATATATATATATATATATATATATATGCTGCAGAATCACAGTACTTTGAACTTTGCTAGGTGAACATACGAAGGGACAGGGTTATGAGAGTTCAGAAACTTAACCTCGAGAGATACCACCAGCAGGGCCAAGGGTCGAAGTATTGTGACTCATTCCTTTACCTACACATAGTTTACGTTTGATTTGCCTTCTTTCCAGCTAAATTGGTACAAGTTCTATTTTCTGTGTAAACTGCACAGAGTGCCTCGCAAGTATATTGAACCCTGGGTTGATAAATTAATGACATAGTGCAAAGAGATACTTATAAATTGGAAATCATATTTTGTTCCTTGTCATATAGTATTCAAATTTAGCTCCGCAGACTTCATTCTTCATTACTAATTTGAATTGCTATGAACTTTGTTGAATACTGTCAATGTCATAGCTATCTTCGAATTTGTAATGTTCCACCTGTAACTCTTGTAGAACATTTCCTTTTATCCTTCTATTTGTCACTTTGATCTCTAGTTTTTTTTTTTTCTGCAGTAATTCTCCTTCATTTTGTTGTCTAGTTTTCTCGTTCTCTGTACTATTTCTTCTTAGTTGTTTTTGTCTGCTGCATTCTTGGTCTTGTTTGGCTACCAGCCAAAAACAGCCACAGGCTCAATGTTTGTTCCATCCATAATTTGGACAAAGATGGCCACAGGTCAATGGATCAAGCTTTTGATCTGATACAACATGGAAGAGATCTTCCATAGGAGTCACATCTTGATATCAAAATATATAAAATGGCAGAGGTTAAATAGTATTTGTTGGAGCCCACAAGTCACCCAATGTCTACCCCATGACCATACGCCGTACACTTGGATGAGGGCTTGTCTCGTGTACGGCAAATACCATAACATCAGCATTATCCATAAAGCCCATCCATATGATTCTGCCAACATTATGGTGCATCCACATGTGTCATAATCTCCCTACCAATCGCAACCACACTTAACTGCAAAAATCCTGCACTCTTCCGAACCCATATGGACAACATTCATCCATGTCCATATAAGATATATTTATAAATAACTAATATATAAGTACAATGACATTTAGGCAGCCAAAAGACAGCATATAGATAGAACATAAGAGAATGGGTCATGTAAGGAGGCGTGACCTTACAATATAACTAGCATTTATTTATTACATATGATATCTACAACATAAGGTATACTGCAAACTTAATTCTCTTGAAGTTGGGGCCAAAGTAGGCATGCTTCTCCTTCTCACTTATATAGGGAGGAAAAATGCACACGCCTCTACTTTGGCCAAAAATGTCAGTATGTATGAAGTATTTTCTCCTGTGTATTAATGAAATATAAGATGCATTTGTTTCAAAAACTAATAATAATAACAAATTGTAAGTTATAATAATAACAATATACAGAAGATATTATATATATATATAGTAAACTCGTCTTTAACAAGCAACAAGGACGAATTAGAAAATGGGTCTAGCTATACCTGCAACATTTTTTGCCATAAGAGCACTGCAAGTTAGCCCACAATGTAAGGGCCCTCCACATGTCTGCACCATTCATAAAATTCAAAAACATTAATGGAAGTTAAATAGTAAATGAGTTGATTAAAATCCTAGCATTTATAGGCAGTTTTGAATCTTGATTTGCTTATGACACATTTCTAAAACACCCTTCAATTTTATGTTTCAGTGAGACTAAAATGAAAGCACTCCAAAAACCATATTTAAAACCAATACAAGTGAACCTGCCAAGATAGCAAAAAATGAGCCTTTGGGTAGTTAGAAGCCTCTTTTCCAAGCAGTCCAATGATGAACATGAGAAGTACATAGCCCAGTAAGTTAGTTCGAGTGGTTGAGTGCTGTGAATTACAAGCAGGAGGTCGTGGGGCAAATCCCTGGGCTGGCTGCCTCTGTGAATATTGTGGGCCTCACTTGATGTCCCTGCCGGGTTAGGTTGCCAAAATTGCAACCGGTCAGTTTACCCTGGGTTCCATCCTCAAAATGAGGGGAAGTGCCCAGTGAGTTTCCCGAGATGTGCATTTCATCAAAAAAAAGAACATGAGAAGTACATAGAAATATCTAATATAATACTTTTGAGTGTTATAATTAGTCTAAAGATCATATCTATGATGTACTTTATTATATATAGTCTAGTACTTTTGATTTAGCGGTCAAATAAAGTAACATAAGTAATTGATTAAGTCACGTGTATTTTTTTAGCTACATAATGTTGGTTGCCACCAATGTCCATCTCTCATGAGACATCATTTTTTGTATCTCATCTTTTACACATTGAGAATGATTATCAAGTATCTCTTCCCCCTACAACTGTTCTGCATAATATTGAGTGTGCATACAACAGTGAATATTTACCAATTATGCACAGAACCAGTATTAAAACCAATACAAGTGAACTTGCCAAGATAGTAAAAAATGAGCCTTTGGGTATTTAGATGCAGTCCAATGATGAACATGACAAGTACATAGCCCAGTGGGTTAGCTCGAGTGGTTGAGTGTTGTGAATTACAAGCACGAAGTCGTGGGGCAAGTCCCTGGGCTGGCTGCCTCTGTGAATATTGTGGGCCTCACTTGATGTCCTTGCCAGGTTAGGTTGCCAAAATTGCAACCAGTCGGTTTACCCTGGGTTCCATCCTCAAAATGAGGGGAAGTACCTAGTGAGTTTCCCGAGATGTGCATTTCATCAAAAAAAAGAACATGAGAAGTACACAAAAATATCTAATATAGTACTTTAGAGTGTTATAATTAGTCTAAAGATCATATCTGTGATGTACTTTAGTATATATAGTCTAGTACTTTTGAGTTAGCAGTCAAATAAAGTAACATAAATAATTGATTAAGTCATGTGTGTTTTTTTAGCTACATAATGTTGGTTGCCACCAACGTCCATCTCTCACAAGACATCATTTTTTGTATCTCATCTTTTACACATCGAGAATGATGATGAAGTATCTCTTCCCTCTACAATTGTTCTGCATAATCTTGTGTGTGTTATTCTATATAGCATACGACAGTAAATATTTACCAATTATGCACAGAACCAGTATTAGTTTAATATCACCAATCCTATGGCCAATTCTATGGCTCATGAAGACACACATCAGCATAATTAATAAGAGAAAGAAAGTTTATCATTTTATGAATAAACTTACTTGAATTTGAAGAGAAATGTTTGTTACAATGGCCTCCACAATGAAGAATCTGCTTCCAGATCTCAAGTTGAACCTTCAATTCTATGTTGATGTTATGCAACATCTTATGACAATGCCATGATTGGAGAGTAAATGTTAGCATTTTGAATCTCCACACTTCAAAAACTAACACAAATAAGGCCGAGATAGTTATAGGATCTAGCATAGAGAGATTCCTAGTTAATAAACTATATGACTGTGATGTTGAAGACATGCATTGTCTTTGCAATAATAGTCATACATCAATAGGTGAAGTTATATGAACAGCCTGCAAACCTCCCAATGGAGACCCTATCCAAAGGTTAGTGACATGTTTCATCATTACCCCATCAAATAGGTAGATAGCTCTGTTGACCACCTATTTCGACTAGGGGGTCAACGTCATGTACCATGAAGATATGTACCTAGTGGTACAACCAGTTTGAAGACTTATGGCTCAAGAGGGCAAATTTTGCCTCCATCACGTCTTTCCATGTACTCGGAATGTCCACTCCCCTGCATGGGATAATAATGTAATTTGTTAGCATGGGTCATGTTTTAGTCAATTGGCTAGGACTTTATCATTAGGGAAGTCCTTTCATCAAGTGTTTTTTTCCTCGGGTAGTTAATCTTGCTTAACTGCAATTTTAATTATCCTTGACTTTTTCACTCACATAAATCCTCCAAAGTGGTGAAAGGTGTTCTAATGATTGAGCCCGATGGATGACTAAGGTTTGGAAGTGTTGTAAATGACCATGCTAAACATCTCCTAGAGTCTTGCAGAATTTCGTTAATTTTTGATAGGATTTTTTAAATAATTAAAATTTCCACAAACTGAGAATTTTTAATTATTTTTGAAGTAAAATGTAAAAATTTGGTCCTTGGGGATTTTGTGTAGGGGTATGATTACTCAAATCAAAAGGAAAATGACCCCATACACCCTTGGACCAAGTTTCAGCTCATTTGGACAAGTTTTGTTAGGTCATTGTCCATGAGGAGTCCAAGTCAGTCAAAAATCAGCAAATAATTGGCTAAATTAAAATAGCCAAATTTTGTAAAAATGACTGAAGTCGTGAGAGAGAGTGGGAAATGGATTCCTAATGTATTTCCTAAGTTGGGAAAGTGATTTTCCACTTAAAAGACCCCCCTTTGCTAAGCCAACAACCTAAAGTGGTGACTCCCTAAGAAAAGTGTGCCCCCCTTGCTCATGTATACTTGGGAAAACAAAAATTAAAGCAAGAGGGTGGCCAAAACTTTATATACACCCCTCCTTGAGCCTAACTTCATGTTGGGTAATTGGAAAATGTGATTTCCCCCTTCCCCACTCACCCCTCAAACCCTAGCCACTACCAAAACCCTAAAAGTGTGCCCCCCTTGATTTGACCGCCTTCCCTTTGATGTGTGACACTTGAAGCTCATCCAAGGGGGGTCTTCCCTCTCTCCCAACTATAAAAGAATACCTACCCCTCCTCATTTGGCCATCTATTCTCAGAGCAAGTTTATGCTATCCAAATTTCTCCCATTTTGTTCACTCTCTCTTCCATTCTCTCATTGTAAATCTTGATACAAGTATTTGTAGCAACATTTTATGAATAATAAAGGAAGCTTTGGAGGATCTCTTGTGTGCATTGGGAGTCTTCTTGGTGCTCTTCATGGTGTTCTTGTGAGGTGATATTGTTGCATTTCATTTCTTGTATTTTTTTGCTTTCACTAATTTAACTTGGAAACCCAAGCAAAGTATTTTGCTTGGGAATAATTAGTAGTAGTATTGTTATTAGTTTTGTGATAGTTTCTTTCAAGTTTGGAAAGTATTTTGCAAGCTTTATAGATGCTCTCACCTCCTTGTTGTTTTGTGTAGAGAGATTATACTCATTTGTAGGTCACTATGGGGTTTGGAAGAGTGAGTTTCAGATCAGGAAATTGACTCATTCAACCATCTAAGGCTTCCAATATTTTTCTGTTTTTATCTCCCTTCTTTCCTCTCATTTTAAAGCATTTAGTTGATCTGAAATAATCACTTAAAACTCCATTTTTATATTCAAATTTTCACATTTAAATTTATGTTTTATGTGCTAACAGAAATTGACAAGTTTCTAAGTGTTTTGTAGCATTTTCCAGCAAGTTTAGCTTGTTGTTTTATGCAGGTTCTCGCCAGGATAAGGGGAGGTGTTGCTTGTTTTGGGCCCCAACACTCAAAAAAGCCTCCTAAAGTTTGGGTACCAAACCCACTCTCATTTATCTTCTTCTAAAGTATTGTAAGCAGCCCAAAAGAGTCTCTTGGGCTTGCGTTCTCACATTTAATTCCAAAAAATCTGATATTGTAATTTAGTTAAAAAATATTGCCCACACCTTGCAAAGTGATTGGCCTAAGCCATCCTTGCAATATCGTAAAGGCTAGGTGTAGATTTAATTTTCTGCATTTCTTTTATTTTACTCACCTTGGCCAAAAATGGTAGGCTTGTCCTCCATCTTGTGCCATTGTTGTGAGGTTGCTCTTTAATTTTCAAGTCATTTAAATAATTTATTTTTGCCCACACCTTACAAAGAGATTGGCCTAAGCCATCCTTGCAATATCGTGAAGGCTAGTCTAAATTTTTATTTGGAAAGTAATCATATYCGTGCCTTGTCTTTGCCTCRTATTCCCTCCCCTTGCCACTTTGTGGATCTTGGGTAACTAAGAAAGGGMAAAGGATTGAGAGGATAGTATAATTAGGCACCTACTTTTTATTGCCTTTGCCACCAAAAAGGGTGACTTGGGAGGCTACAAGGGGTTGAAGTCGGGGACGGCTTCGCGCCACTACGTGTCCTCCTTGCTTGAGCGCCCAAGMATTYYGGATKTGACCTGTGGAGCTAGGGAAGGACCTTGTTTGTCCTTCTTCTTGAGCGCCCARCATATCCTTTTGGTTGAGGGAATAACAATTTGGGGTAGTCACATAGTTTAGGCTTGTATMTCTCACACTTTAATCCCCCTAATTCAAGAGAGACTTAAAACTTATTAAAATTAACCAACACAACTTTCACAACGTTGCATCTCAAGTTTATCTTTCAAGCAATTTTACTTTCCAAGTTATGCAATTTACTTTCCATGTGATTATACTTTCCAAGCAATTTCATGTTTTAAGTTACTTTCTTTCAACACTTTCTTTCATTGTGAATATTTACATGTATAAAGATTCTTTATTTTTGGTTGTAAGCTTTTTTGTTCATTTGGAAATAATTGTCTAAAGCTAAAAGACATTTCACTATCTAGTTCAATGTGTAGATATTTCATGTCGTATTCCATGTTGTAGATATATATTTAATTGTTCATCTCAATAAGTAAACTTTGGGTATATTTTAGGCATTGATCTATTTATTGCTTGACCAAAGAAAAGGTTTGTTTGTCATAGAAAGAATTGCATTTGCATTGTTTGCTTGTCATTGGGTTAGGTTTCCTTAATAAAAACCAAATTAACTCCTAGATCATTAATTAAAACCTAACATAGTTTAATAGGGTCTACCCCCCTTGGCTTCCCTAGGAGTGAGCCTAGACGAAAGAGGTCTAGATCGAAGTGACAGTGGGTCTAGACTTAGGTTTGTGCCTCCAAGAACACCAAGTGGGTTGGAGACTTCTCCACACTAGTAGGTGTGTATAAGGACGGAAACAAGCTCAAAATGACTCCACAACCCACCATATAAACACAAGCACAAGACAACTAACTTTAGTGTCGTAGAGCCTATTACCATAATTGGTAATACATCAACAAGTAGGGTTGTGCACAACAATACAACTCCAACATTTAACATAGATATACTCTGGCATTGCTCCTTATTATTCGCCTTTGGGTTGCTCCAAAAATGGTTTTTTTTTTTGGATAAATACATCTTAGAGACTCCCTTTGACTAAATTGTCATGCTATGAGGGGCGTATCTATGCCATCAAAGTCACCCAAGACTTGCACCTAGCCTCATCTACACCCACTTGGGGGGTTTGAACCTAGGTCTCCACGTTAATACAAGCTCCATCACCTCGTTGCTTGCTCCTAGCCCCTTGTTTATGTTTGATTGACATTTGGAGAGATTTGATTAGGCATATGCAGTCCTTGGGATCAATGTTAGAGGAGGCGCATTTCTGGAAGAGGTAGTTATATTATATGGCATTGACATCATCTACACAACATGCATGTTGAGCAAGGTGAAGCCTTGTCATAGGGTATGGATCTATCTTATTGAGGAGCACTAGGCACTAGGACAAATGTTATGAAGTCCTAGGAGCAAGTGACTACCTTGGCACACATGTTGAGGAGTGTTGGGCACAAAAAACCACGTGGCACACAATTAGAGGAGTACTTCGCATGAACACAATTGGCATGGAAAATGCTACACCTCGGAAGAGGGAGTGTTTGGCTAGGAGGGCACTTATCTAGTTGGAGGGCGCATATCTAGGAGGAGTGTTGGGCCCAAGGGCATCATATTTGGAGGGTGCATCACTTTGAGAGTTGGATAAACCCTAGTGTGACACTTGTACATCCTTGTTTAGTAGAAGCTCCATGTGGGTTTGCGTTGTAGACTTAGTCTAGGGTTACTTGTGGAAAAAATCCACATTTTAGGTTGGCCTCCCTCACCTATTCTATATAACAAGTGAAGAGTGCATTTGTATAAATTTTAAAATGTACTCATTATTTTATCTTTGAAATTGTCTTGGAGAGGTCTTGGTGCTTGTGTGATGCAAGAGAAGAAGACTTGGGGTTTGTGTGATGTAAACCCTAGAGCAAAGACATGGAACACCTGTGGGGTAGAGGAGTCTTGGAGGTTGGTGTGATGCTTAGCTTGAAGAAGACATGGAGCTTATGTTGGTGTAATCTTGATATTCCATTGTAGCATTGTCTAGAGGTCATGTGCGATGCAAGAGAAGACCTAGGGATGCAAACCCTAGGACAAACAAGAAGATTAGAAGGCTAGTGCTACGATTTGTTTTGAAGCCTTTGTACTTGTGATACAAGAAGGCCTAGAGTTTGAGTAATGTAAACCCTAGAGTAAGACATAAGCATTGGAGTGGAGAATCTCCCAGAAGATTGTGAAATGCAAGTAGGAGATCAAGAGTGGACTTGGTGTCGATTCTTGTAGTGTACTTAATCCAAAACTTTAGAGAAATCACATGAGATCTAGTGCAAAACCCAAGAACACAAAAGAAAAGAGAGATAAGAATAGAGAGTGATGTTCACTTGCCTAATCAAGGGGGCAACCTCTAAGAGCAATGCTCCAAATACAATAACAATTCTTGACAAAACAATACATAACCTTCTACTCAATATACAGCTATCCATAGAGAATCTTAACTACCTATGGGCCCTGTTATCAAATGGATTATAGTTTGAGCAAAGCCCAACCCAAACCTCAAGGGTGAGACAACTATGGGAATACCTACCCACTGACACCTTAGATAGACACTCACATCGCTTTAGTGATGATGAAATCACCACAGAGGGGGAATCTCGGTGACCCTAAGGGGATTGAGACGGAAAGTGAGATGATGAATGATGAGTGCCCCTATAGGTCAAGTTTGGAGATGGAGAAAGGCTTGAGGATGAGTCTTGTAAGACGGGGAATGGTTGATAAGTGTTAGATACCTGCAAAACAATGTTATCCCTGCCCGGAACAAGACAAAAGATGATAAATCAAGCCTTTAATCAAAGGGAATCAAGCAAGAATCCTTGCTGTCCCAAATTGCAATAGTATGGAAATATATAGATCAGCAATGAAAGATGTTAACAGCTGCAAATTTAACCATCCAAAATCTAGTACAAGATATCATAAATAAAGCTAGCAATAACTAGTCAAACTTCCAATGATTAAAGCAAGACTTTGGTGGTGATTGGGGGGTTGTTATGTGATGTTATCAACAAGTTTTTAAAATAGTCTAATGGTTGAGCAAACAATTGCTATAGCAACAACTTCTAGCCACCAAATTTAGTAAACAATCCACCCCAAAGATAGCTAATAACTAATAGATTAATTATGGCATCTTACAAGTGAATTTTAGTGGTAGAATAGTGAGCAAACAATGAGATTTAGATGACTTTGTTGCAGCCCTATTGGCTGTAGCATAAATTTATAACAGCAATAAGAATAACTTGGCCAATCAAGACGCCCCTAGGGCACAAGAAAGTCTATAACATGTAGAAATAGATCCAACTTGAACAATTGCATTATCTCGTAAATTCATGTATACCAATGCATGAGTATACAATCTCCAATGCAAGTAGACTAGTGCCTTATCAATTGGATTAATGGAGTCTCTTGTGTAAGAGCTAGGGTTTGTTACTTCTCTAGGGGTGTAAGCCATTTTACTCCATGAAAAAACAAAACCTAGAAAGGTAAATCTACAAGGGTGTAAGCCCTTTTACTCCTTGTAGCAACATTTGCAAAATAGCTTTTTCAATGATAACAATGATAGATCTTGGTGGAGGGTGTATGCCCTTATACTCCTCCAAGATTTTAACAAGATTAACCTTACAACCAAGAAGAAACAACACAATAGCATAAATTCCTTACCTAGTTCAAGAGATAGCAAGATAAACCCTTCTTCACCAAGAATATTCCACCACAATAGCAAAGATACAAGCAACAAGAGATAGCGCCTAGCTTCTTCCTCCAATAAACAAGTAGTAGCATCCACAAAGCATCAAAAAGAGATAGTGTGCCTTGCCCAAGTAGGGCGAAAATTTCAGCCAAGTTTTATGTAATTCTCAAGTGAGAGTTATGTCTCAAATGAAATGAAAATGACCTTTATTTATACAAGGTCACTAAAAACTAATTTGTCCACTTTTCAAACTGTCAACCGCAAATTAGGGAGGCTGACCTCCTCTATTTGTCTTTTACAACTTAAAATTATAAAATTGCAATAAAAACCCCTTTAGAAAGGGTGACGTCATGCCCTAAAGGGTGATGCTAGGCCTCCAAGAGAGACGTTTTGGCCTTTGGTGAAGAAAGTTGGGCCTCCAAAGGCCATGTGCCATGCCACCAAGGGCTCTAGTGTGTACCAAGTGTCTCTCTCTCCATCAAACCAAGCCACATCACCATCAACCATGAGAACCCCATCAAAAACCCTAAGCCCATATGACATTTATGGCCTAGTAGATAGCGCCTTAGGCCTCCAAAGGCCAACTTGGGATGCTTGGGGTTGGAATGTGATCACTTCATGGTCTCCAAGTGCCTCCAAAGGAAACGTTCATCCTCCCATGTGTCCAATGAGAGGGGGCGCATCATCCAACCTGTGGGCTTTGTGCCCCTATGAAGGTCCAAGCAACCTTGTGCCTTCATGAAAAGACTTCCACCTGGCAAGGCCCTGCAAAGACAAACAAATTCACCCTCCAAAGGTCCACAAGTCACAAGTGTCATGCCAAGTAAGCCATATCTAATAAAAGAACCACCCAAACATGTTCATCAAATCCCCCCTTTTCAAAATAAACAAATGCTCAAAGACCTTATATAGCTTGCCAAATTTAAGTATGGGAGGGTTGTCATGGTGCCCTATTGGGTAGATCATTCCCCAAGTCAAGGGGTGTTTCCCAAGAAGACCCTCGCTAAGTCATGTAAAAGAGTATGAGGTGGATGGGGGTGTAACTTTTGGGCATGGGGTTTCTTGACAAACAAGGGCTCATATTGTCTCATTTATGGGTGCCTCTGTAGAGGGTGTGCTTGCTCTTGAGTTACAAACTATTTGCGTGCCACCTTTTTCCAAACCCCTTTTTTCCATCTTTACAATCCCTGCTTTCATTTATAATTTGCAAATTTGAGGGTCCCACTTTAAGGATTTCCCAGCTTTTAGCATTAATTTTCGGACCGCGGCGAGCATTGAGTAAGTAGAGCTCAAGTTGGACTGGATTTTGATGGTCCTTATTTGATGTGTTCACTTTCTTTTCAACATTAGTTTCTTATTCTTTTATAGCAGCTGCAATCTACCTCTGAGCCTTCATCCCCTTCTTCCCATGAAATAAGGTATAGGCCCTTCTTGGGTCAATATGCCTGAAAATCCAAAAGATGAGGAAACGAAAGGGAAGAAGTAATGGAAAGGGATAAGTATGGTGTGGGAATGGTACGATGACCCATTAAAGAGATCCCCTAGTAGCAGCCCTTTTCCCGAGGGTAACCTACTTACTAGGACAACATGTCAACCACCAAGGTGAAATGAGGTAAAAGGCATAATTTCCAAGCAAATGTTTTCAAAATCAAGAAAGGATCCTTTGCAACATGTTCAAATGCTTCGAATATTAAACTGACACTTACCACGACACCGGACTCGTTACCTCATGGAGCAAGACCTGTTATCCTTTGTGATCAAAGCTGGTGTGATGGACGATGTTGCCATCGATCAAATGGTGACGTGTGGTAAGATAGGGGCCTTTGCCTGCTCATCTACCTCTCAGTACTCCATGTCTGCAACCTAAGGGCCTCGAGACATCATCTCCTTAGTTATCCCTAGCATGGGGGGATTACAGGGCCCTTATAATGAGGATTGACAAACTAATTTGGATCTTATCACTAAAAAGAACCCTTTATTACCATGAGTGACTATTAACTATTTAATGGGCCTTATTCAAGGAAGGTGGCCTCATACATTAATAAAGTATCTAAGTAAGGGGGTTAGGGTAGGATCCTAACATGCCCTCCCCCTTCCAAAGAAGCATTATCCTCAAGGTTGAAGGAGAGGAAATTGTTGTAGAATCGCCACTAGTTCCCATGTGACATCTTCTGGTTGCATATCTTTCCACTAGATCAATACTTCCTTACTCAAGCATTGGTGCAACCAGCGCTCTCTAGTATCCAATACTGCTTCTGGTTGGAACCAAATGGTGTTAAATTTTTAACTTATACAGCTAGTTACGGCTCTTCATTAGCTGCATAAATAAGATCACTGAAAGAGAGGCAATTACAGAAACAATAGAGACACACATTTTATCCTGGGAAACCCTCATGGGGGACAAAACCCAGCAAAAACTTCCTCAATATAGAGAGACCAAAGACCGAACAGAAGATCCTCCTCTACTCCTTCACTAGGAAGAGTAGTGCACCACTTAACCAAGAAATACCAAGACACAGACCAAGAACCCTCCTTGACGTCACACTTAGCTGCAGTAGCAGTTCCTCCAATACTTGCGCACTTCTTCACAGCTGCAGAGCTAGTGTGGTGAGTGTGTTCAAATGAGACACCATCCTCACATATAAATACAAGTTGTGAGGTGGTGCTAGGGTTGTGTCTCTTCACTTGGTGGAGCCGACTTTACAAATACCACCATACAAATACATGTTGACCAATCCACAAAAGAGGATTTGATCTTATACAAGACCCGACTTGATCAATCCACAAAAGGGGATTTAATCTATACAATAATGACTCAAATATAAGTAGAATATTCTTCAAAGTTACAATAATTTAACAAATGGGACCTTCCTCATCAAGTTCCTGCAAGTCAGTCTACACGTTACAATTTGATCCCACAACTTTCTTCAAACATGACACATGAAAGATTGGATGAATCTTATAGTGGGTTGGAAGAGCTAGCTTGTAGGCGACCTGACCAATGTGTTGTATGATCTGATAGGGACCATAGAACCTCGAAGCTATCTTCTGGCGAACTTTATCTTTGAGTGATGTCTATTTATAAGGTTGCAGGCAAAGAAACACTTGATCCCCTCCGTTAAAAGAACGTTCAAATCTATGTTGATCAACTTGTTTCATTCGATTTTGTGTCATAAACAAGTTGTCCTTGAGGATATGAATAATGGCTTCTCTGGTGTGAAGCATTCTATCTACTGCATGAACCACAGAGATGCCTGGACTGGATGAACCTTGGAGGTCCCCGGCACATAGGATGCCACTGATAGGGCTCTTTAGCCATAAACAGCGTCATATGGTGTCATTTTGGTAGCTCCATGACAAGTGGTGTTATACCACCATTCAACAAGGGGAAGCCATTGTGCCCATTGCTACAGCTTTTTGGAAGCAAAACATCTCAAATAGGTTTCTAGACACTTGTTGACCACTTCTGTTTGGCCATTAGTTTGAGGAAGATATGCAGTGTTCATATTCAACTGTGTACCTTAAAGTTTAAATAGTTCCTGCCAAAATTTGTTGGTGAATGTAGGGTCTCGATCTGAGATAATGGAAGTGGGCATACCATGTAGCTTAAAGATTTGATCCATGAAGGCCTGGGCCACTAAGGAAGGAATGAAAGGATGAGCTAGGGCTAAAAAATGCGCAGCTTTTGAAAGACTGTCAACAACCACCATGATGACTAATTTGTTGCCTACTTTTGTGATTCCACGATAAAATCCATTGAAATGTCTATCCAACTATGTGTTGGGATTGGTAATGGTTGCAATGCCCCTGGTATCTTCACTATCTCTCCCTTGTTTCTTTGGCAAGTGTCACAGGATGCTACGAAGTCATGGATATTTAAATGTTTTATCATAACGATTTCCTTTACAAGGGAGAGATAGTGAAGATACCAGGGGCATTGCAACCATTACCAATCCCAACACATAGTTGTCAAACGCCGACATTGGGACCTGGGTGAGTTATAACATTTTCATGGTTCAATATAAAATAGTTTGGTGAGAGGGAGGGGCTGGGGTAGGCCCATGACCCCCTCCTTATGTTACCATCCATTGAGGATGGAGGAGGAGGGCGTGTCCATTTGAACTCCTCTCCCCTTTGGGTATTATTTAAACATTTTAAAGCCATTGAACATAAGGTAAAGTGTCACAGGATGCTACAAAGTCTTGGATATGTGTTTTCATGCCTTCCCAAAAGAATGAGCACTCAGTCCTTTCATAGGTTTTATTGCTTCTAGTAATCCTTCTCACATTTATTGCTTTCACATTATTACATAAGCCTTATTTAAAAATGGCCTCCATACATAGAAATACCAAGTCATATATCTATTATTATTCCCATTGGGTACCTCCCTAGGTACCCCATATTACCCCCCTAGGTATACTACATTTTATGTACCTCAGATCTGAAAATATAAGATAAAACTAAATCACTCACATAAAAGAGTAAACACAAGCAAAATTGTAGAGAAAACCCTTGAGGTAGGGTAACACCATCTATTATTCCTTATGGAAGGAATGCACTCCCAAGCAATCCTTGCTTGTTACAATAACAATATTCTTCACCATTGCCATCATTCTGGATCTAGATACAAGACCCCCACCCTAAGTTTCATCATGCCATCAGTAATGCCCTGGAGGGAAAAGTAATGTTCCATCTAGGTGACCCATCCAGACGGGTCAGAAACATCAAACTTGTTTAGGTCCACCTTAGGATAATGGTGCTATATGTTAATATCCATTGATCTATTGTTGTGTGGACTCAGTGAGGGTTGTGGGTGGTTAAATAGTCCCAAGAGAGAAGTTTCTTCCCGGTGTGGCTCAATGTGTTTTGCAGTCCATTGTTCTACTTCTGGTATGCCATGAGATTTCATAAGTGCCAACTGCTCCATCAAACTTTTTGTCAATTTGTCCAACTTCTCATCCAACTTTTGATCGAACTTCTTATCCCAACTAGTTACAAGCTACTAAATTCCCACAAGTTGTTCATTAAGAGTCGTAACTTGATTCTCCAATTGATCCAATCTGTTGGTAGTAGAGCGGGTGGCCACATATTATGGGGATTAGGTATGAGGTGGTTTATAGAGATCCATCGTATGTGAGTTCACAGAAAAAGGTGGCCAAGTCCTAAGGACAAGGGAGTGTCAGGTTGTTGAAAATCCTGGCACCTAGGTACTTTGTTATCTAGTGATTTCCTTGTTGTAAATCAAATTAGCAACTCACAAAACAGAATACACTTACTACAATAATCAAGTCAAATAAATGTAGCAGAAACAATACTGGAAACCAAAATCTCAAACACAATACACAAAGATATTATGCCCATCAACTAAGCTTATCATTCAAATAACTTCAAAGCTTACAAGGGCTCCCTTATTGGGAAAATGGCCCACAGAGAAATATAGAAAACTTTAGACAGCACCTTCAAACCCTAGCAACTCCTAGTCTGTCGTACGATCCTGAACTTTCACGTTTCCCAAGATGTACCCGACTTTCCTTGAGAAAACTCGTGTCTATGCACCTATCTCCATTGAAACCCGTGTACACGTGCACAAAGACTATACGACAAACTCCGTACGACGCGACACTGCAACCGTGGCTCAAATCTGTTGAAACCCACTTGTGACTGCCTATGTTCTCTCTTCTCCTTGAACTATACTGATCTCTAGATGGAATTCTTTCTCCACCTATCCAAGATCTCCTTGAATCACAGTCCTTCGTGATCCAACCCTCTCTGTATCAAAAGAGTATAAAGTGTCTCCTCCTTCACCCTTGCCATGCTTTTATAATATTGAGTTATGACCTAACCCTAATTTCCAAAGTGATTGACGGTTGAGATTACTTCTCACCTCACTTGAGATCAATGGCTAATGTTTAATTCATTAATGCTAATTACTTTAGCATTTCATCAAATAAAACTCTACTAATTAATAAAAACACTTTACTTTAATAATTCCTTTAATTAAAGTAAATTACCAAGGTAGAAGGCTTTGGACGACTTCCACACGTCTAGACACTTAAACCTGTGCGGAAGTACATGTCTGATGCTACAAACATCAACATAGGTGTTATAGCTCGCTCTCTGATATACGTGCACGGTCCAACAGTAGTACTTGACCCAATATCTCGAGGCACTAACTAAGGAGGCTCAATCATGCCCTTAGTTGTACTACTCGACTACCCAGGTACTAGAGAGTGCTCTCACCGAGTGTTGTTCTCGGTGTACTATAGCAACAAGACAATTGATTAGCTTATCTAAGGTTGGTTTTAGATATACCTAGGGGACTTCCAAGTTCCTATATACCAAAGGGTACATGGAAGTGAGATTTTGTATACAAGTATTGTCTGATGCAGTACTACTCAAAGGTGTACCAACAAGGGTTACAAGGGTTTCCAACAATGTGAGTCCACTTGTATTTACTGCGTGTATTCTTCCCCTGTCGTAGTTTTATCCGTTGAACGACAGATCTAAAAATATTAAAAATTATGAGCTTGTTAACACGAGAAAACACTCTTAGAATCGCCCAAAAAATAACCTGTGCAAGGTAGGGCTTGAGGATGAAAATGTAAAATGATTACAACTTCAATTATACTTATCCGGTTAGCCGTTATGACACCAATTATGAAATGTCGCATCTTTTCTGGATCTAATGGAACTAATTTGAATGAAATCTATGTACTCTGTCAAAAGATATCCAATCTACGAAATGTTGATATTATGGTAGTTGCGGGAGGTATTTACCTCCACGTGTAACCCTGACGAGAATAGAATATTCCGAGAAGCAAGAAGAAACCCTAAAGCACTAAACTTAACCCTAGAAGACAAGTCGGCTCAAGGAAATATTTAATATTAAGTATTTAACCTCCAGAATGAGAAGTCGGCCCAGACAGCTCAGGAAAACAATATAAATACAAGTAGTCAGTCCTCATTTTGTACACACGGCTCGAAATTTCAGCAGTGAAGAAGTGCACACTGCAGAAACTGGGCAAGTGCGCAAGTCTGGGGAGTAGCTGTAGTCGACAGCTACCGAAATCTGTATTCTTGGTTTAGGCTCAGACTTTCTATTGATTATGGTTGGACTTTCTGATCAGTCTTGGTTATCTTTGCTTGATGCATTAGCCTTGGTTGGCTATTGGTTTGCTTCTGGAATCATTCTTTGTCAAGGTTAAGGTGCTCGAGGGTGGCTTCAGCCTATGGTTGGGTGACAATATTGTTATATTGTCTATGGTTAAACGAGCACATCTATTACTTTCTAACAAGTTATAGGCCCACACTATCTTCGGACAATCTAACCGCTGGAAGATAGATTGGGAGGATTTGCTCAGTTACAGTTGCAGTTACAGCCAGTTTTTGCTGCAGCAACGAAACCCTAACCCTATTGTTGAGGCACCTTAAGTGAAGAGATTGACCTAATTTCTGGATAGCCTAGTGCGCCCTAGCCTAGCGCATCTCC
>ML815522.1:63646-82877 GCA_009831015.1 Picea engelmannii
GTAATCCTGTTGATGAAGTAATATGTTGATGATCTAGTGTAAATGATGATGTGATTGATGCTTTGAATCTTCTATATCCTGCACACAGTGAACAAATACTTGGTTGGTTTTGCTTTGTATAAATTGTAATCTATCATTCTTTTATTTGTAAATCTTGTAAGTAATTGTACATGTAATTCTTTCATTGAGTTATTCTTTATTGTAAGTTTGTAACTTGTAATTCTTTTGTAATTAACCACCTTGAAACATAGTTGACCCCTTGCCCAATTTCTAGGCACTAGTCTTAGTTGACCTAGGGAAAGGACTTGCTTGTCATGCTAACCCTTGCATATTGCATGGTTGCCTTAGCATCTTAGGATTAGAATCCCCTCTAACCTTAACCAATTAAAATTAACTCCTAGAACCTAACTCTAACACACATAGTAACTAAGGTCTACCCCCTTTGGCTTCCCTAGGAGTGAGCCTAGACGAAAGAGGTTCCAGTCAAAGTGACAGCGTGGGCTGTGAACCTAGGCATTGTGCCTCCAAGGACACACTAAGTGAGCCGAAATCAAGCTCATGTTTGCAAGTGTGTATAAGGACGGCAACAGGTACCTCAACATATGCTTTGTTCCAATCCAATGTACATGTCTAGGTTCAGCGATGTGTTGATTCAAGGTATTCACTGCAAAGTATATGTTTGGCCTGGTGTTAACCAGGTACATCAAGGATTCAATCAACTATCTATACATCGTGGGATCCACCAAATCTGAAGATTTGTCACTCAAGAGCTTCAGATTTATCATCATGGGCGTGGTCATGGACTTGCAGTCCATCATCCTGAATCTCTGTAGAATCTCAACAGTATATTTTCCTTGGCTAAGGAAAATCTCGAGGAAAATCTCGAACTCTGAAGTGAGCTCCCTCTTGCACCCAACTATGAGATTCTCATCTTCTGTTAGAAACAAGTCATCCACAGGTATGATCAATGGGAAACCATCAAATAACTGTCTGATCTGGCATAGCATGCCCTTGGTGCCTGCTTAGGCTCGTACAAAGCCTTCTTCAATCTGAGACATGAGACTCCTCATCTATCTTGCGGTTGTTCTATGCACACTTCTTCTGGCTACCAGAGCAAGTGTCTCGTCATAATCTTATCCCTCTTGTTGGGAGAATCCTCGGACCAAAAATCAAGCTTTGTACATCTCTATGCTGCCATCTGCAACATGCTTGATCTTGTAGATCAACTTGGAAGTCACTACCGACTTCCCTTCTGGTCTCGGAATCACTTCTCACACATCATTCTTCATGATGGACTGATACTCCTCCATCATGGCATCCTTCCATTCCTGCTTATCAGCAGCTTCTTCAATGGTGGAAGGCTCTGAATCAATGATGTTGCTCATCAGCGCCACATAGCTGGAAAACATGTGTGGTTTCTGGAACTGAGGTAAAATCTATATCCCAATCCTTTTGATTGGCTGCCTCCTTTGTCACTGCAGCAAGTTCTATCAAGCCAAGGGAATACTCCCAGGAGATCTCAAATCTCCTAGAAGCCTCTGAAGCTTCAATCTAGCCTCCTCAACTCATGGCACCTGTCTGTCAGTCCTGGAAGACGTCTCTCTCTCCTATCTGAATCTGAAATGGAATACTTTATGAATGAAAGTCTCTAAGCCACTGACACTCTTTGAGATCAGACTCAAATCTGAATCCGCATGCTCCCTCTAAAGCTTGACTCCCTCTAAGTCTATACGATCTTCGGAGCCACCTGCTTCCGCTATATCTGTTGACTTCTTCTGAAGTCTGATCTCCTATGGACTGTGCTAGGAGGTTGCTCCTGACTACTGGATCCTAAGGGTTGACTCCCTCTGAAATCTAGCTCCTTCTGAGTTGGTACTTGGTGGGGCTGCCTGCCTCACCACTGGTGGAGTCATCTGCTTCTCTTCATAGTATGGCTTATAAAATTCATGTATCTGTATCTCCTTTGCATTATGCAAGATATCACGAGAACGTGATTGTTTACTGCATCGTTTCTAGGTAGGCCCTTCTGGCACTACTGAGTCTTCCTGATGATATGAAGAGTGGTCAAATTAATTGTACATTCATCTTTGGAGCCTTCTGTTGCTCACAGTCAATCTCCATAAGAGATACTCTTCTTTGTCTTCTTCTTCACATGGGTGTGTACATTCGTGTACACAGTTCTATGTCTCGGCTAAAGACTGTCTAAATCGTTGCCTCCTGCAACCGTCATCATAGCTCCTTCTCAGAGCTATCACCTGTGACTTGCCCAGAACAAGAGACAAGAACAACATTTCCATGGTAACCTTCATGAAATCATTAGTAATCAAGAACATCTCCTAGAGGAGATCAATTTCATCTTGCAGACAAGTATATCATTAACAATGAGTATTTTCTTAATGATAATCGTATCAACAGTATTCAGGTGTACCTAAACATTTGATAGCAATAGCAAATAATAAAGTTGTAAAGACTGTTATCCTAGGTACAATACTTTCTTAAGCAACAACAATACAAAATATCAAACCTGATATGCAAACCTGGAGTCTGGAGTTGTTGTCCTGCTTGAGTTTCCTTCTATCATTCATATGAAAACACCATTGTCTAAAAGACAAATTCTTCATCCTTTGATCCCTTTGAGTGCTCTTCGACATCTGATGTATGTGCATGGTGTTTCTTTTTGTCTTTTTCATTTCTATCTCGACATTGAAAGGTATAATGTCCCAGCTTCTGGCAACTGTAGCATTTGATCTTTGACGCATCCTTCTTGTAACGAGGTCTCTTAGACTTCTTCGGGCTGCCTTCTTCCCTTTTCTTTCTCTTCTTCACTTGGGCCGCAAGTGCTTGATTTTCATCCTCATTAGTCTTTAGTGTCTTGGATATCATCCTAGATTCCTCGAGTGCAATCTAACCATAACTTGTCAAACTTGGGCAATCTCCTTGCGCAAATTCCTTGGACAAATGGGTCCCATGAGGGAGGGAATCCATTGAGTGTGGTGGTCACAAGTTCAACGTCTTCTACTGGGTCTCCAATAGTTGCTACATGATCCTTGACCTGCGAGATCTTCATAAAATAGTTGACCACTGTTTTTTACTTGTTCATTGTCACGTTTCTGAGTTGATGCCTTAAAGTAAGCTTTCGACCGGTATTCTTACTTTCATAAAGTCTGGTTAGGGCATCAAACATCTCCTTCGGTGTCTTCAGTTCTGATACATTGGGTATCAAGTGATCCTTGATTGAATCTGTCAAGATCCTCTTGGCCTTGACCTCATTCTTCTTGAACTTCGCTTTTGCTTCTTCATCTTCAGGTTCTAGAAGATATTTCATTATGTGATCTAATAGATCATTCTCTTCTAGAATGAAGAAAAAATTTGTGCTTCCAGGATCTGAAGTTATCTGCACCATCAAATCTGTCTTCTACTCTCATACTGGTAGACCTTTTTCGTTGGTAGAAACCCTAGCCCTTGAAAAACTCAAATCTTCAAACTTCACCAAATTATACGTTTAGGGTTTCAGGGTTTGTGCTAGAGTAGGGCGCACTGCTCTGTACAAGAATTATCCCCAATGTCCTTGGGAAAGTGCTCAACGAGCTTGACAAGGTATTGCAGTTGCAGGGTGCTGCAAGGTATCGTTGTACCGATCTTCCTTCCAGTGGTTAAACTGTTCTGAAGGTAACAAGCTCTGATACCATGTTGGATTTTCCTTATTTACAGAGCATTAGTGTTACTAGTGTTCTTTTACTTCGTTACCATTAACATATATATCATGTACTGAGCAGTAGCAACATAAACAAGAGACAAAAAAGAACACAAGAGTTTTATCCTGGGAAAAACCCAGCAACCTTTCTTAAATAGATTTCATTCACAAAGCAAGTCCAATCGGATAAACCCTAGCACAAGTGCTAGCTTAACCAGAAATACCACCCCAGTTGCAGCAGCAGCACCATACAAAGGTAGCACACCTCCTCAAGGAGTAGCGCACAAGAGAGATATACCAAAAAGACTGAACAAAAATAAACTGTGCAGTTGCAGCTACTGCGTCACCTCCTCTAAACTTGCGCCTTGCTTCTGTGTAGCTGGGAGAGTGTGAGTGAGTGAACAAATGAGCTAAGGCGCCTCCTTATTTATAGTCTTCTTGTCCTTCTAGCTAGGCTGACTTCTCTTCTGGGAAGGTGTGTTTTCATTATACTTTATTCTTCTGGGCCAACTTCTCTTCTAGGGTATTTCAACATCTGTCCAATGGATCTCTTGCTGCCAGAATCTTCTCCGCATCTAAGAAAGGTCATCTAGGAGGGAAAGATCCTCCCGCAGCTACCAAAACATCAATACGTATCAATCACTTAAACTTTAAAGTGTACACTCATCTTCTTTCCGTCTTTCTTATTGAGTTGTGTGAATTGGAATTCTCTCATATTATTTAATTATAAACTTTCTTTGTGTCCTTGGTTGTGTCATATCAAGGACAATAATTTAATGTGCTAATCTTTCATATTAACACACAGATTTTTTAAGTGATTGATAGTGCATGAAAACTAGAGACACCCCCCTGTGACTAGAAAAGCACCAGTCCAAATGGAGAAGTAATTAGCGGTGACCTTGGGCTAATTACTCATCGTTGTTTCTTAGGTTTACCTAGTGCAGATCCAAGTGATAACAAGGACACCTCCAAGTTTGTGCCATGCAAGTTGAGATTGCGAGACCTCCTGGAAATGGCAAACTTATGTTACTTTGTGGAGAAGGTGATTGTGCCACCTACAAATCCCAAAGATCTGGAAAAACACAACAAGAAGGTAGTGGCAATGAAGCAAATCCTGTTGGATTCGATAAAGAATCACCTAATCCCTCATATCGTTGAGAAGAAGACTACCAAAGAGATGTATGATGCCTTCATAACCTTGTACCAGAGTGTAAACGTATCAAGGACAATGCTCTTAAAGAACAAGCTCAACGCTATCCGCATGAGCAAGACAGATACAGTGACAACCTATTCCATGAAGATAGTAGAGTTGAGAGATCAGATTGCTGCAACTGGGGACACAATGAGGATAATGAGCTAGTTTGGATTTCTTAAATGGATTTAGTCCCCTGTGGCACAACTTTGTCCAAGTTATCTATGGTCGGGGGAAGTTACCTGACTTTGAGCAGTTGTGGGATGCTTTCATTGGAGAGGAGATGAGACTACAACAAGTCTCAACTTGTTACATGAACAAGGATGATGTACCAGGGTCCAGACCTAACCTTCATCGTGAAGGTAGAGAGAGGACGTAGGAAAGGAGGACCTAGGAGGGGTCAGACAAGCAAAGAGGAATAATTAGATTCTTCATGTCAAGGGGAGAAAGCCTTAAGTCATATACAGTGCTTCAACTGCAACAAGCACCGTCACTATGTTTCTCAATGTCTTCAGAGGAAGAAGGGGAAGAGCAAGCAGCAGCAACAACAGGAGTTTGCACTAAGTGAAGCTTCAAATGTGAACAAGTTGACTGCCAGGCTTGTCGTGTCTTTCCACAAACATAGTTTCAAGTGATGGATGGTATGTGTGTAAAAATCCCCAAGCCCTATGTGACTAAAGTCCTTATGATATCAATCAAACAAATAGATTGTTGAATTTAATTAATACAGAAATAAATTTCAGACCATGGCATTAATCACACAATAGCTAGAAATCAAATAGTGGAAGCATAAACAAAGTCACACTTATACAAGTAATTATTCCTACGAAACTAGCTTTTCATTCCTTCCAAAAACTTACAAGGAAACCTCCACAAGCTGCTTAAAACCAGCAGCTTCACAATTATCGAAATCACCCTAAACTGAGCTTGTACAACCTGCTGGAAAAAACCAAAAACAGCATAAAACTGTTGTATGGGCTGCTGGAAAGTCTATATGGAGTTGTACATACCAATATACGGACCTATTCGTACACGGCACCTGTATGCATTGCTGCCTGCTGCCCAGATTTGCCTCTACTTGAATCCCTAGTCTCTCTCTCTCTCTCTCTCTCTCTCTCTCTCTCTCTCATGTGTGTCTAAACCTTCTATCTTGTCATGTCTTTGTACTTTTAGCAAAGACCAAAACCCTAATCAATTTTTGAGATTACTCCTAGTCTAAGTCATGCATGCATGAAGTACACCTTTTAGAGTCAACTGCTAAAAATAAGACTTACACTTTTTTACTAAAGTGAATTACAAAATAGAATTAATTTTTGAAAATTACTTTTCAAAAATATCTCAAACTACTTCTCACACGTTCATACTGAACCTATGCGGAAGCTCCTGTCCGAGCTGCAACAAGCACAGTCACTATGCTTCTCAATGTCTTGAGAGGAAGAAGAGGAAGGGAAAGCAGCAGCAGCAACAACAGGAGTTTGCAAGAAGTGTAGAAGCTTCAGGTGTGAACAAATTGACTGCCAGGCTTGATATTACCTTCACCATGGTGTCAAGTCTTTCCATGAACACAATTTCAAGTGATGGATCGTATGTGGATAGTGGAGATTCCAAACATATGACTTATGACAAAAAGATCTTCAGCAAGTTTCAAGAGCAAGAGGGACGACTGCATGTGGAGTTGGGTGATCATGCAACATATCTTGTGAAGGGATTGGGCTCCATCTCTTTCCAAAAGCCTGCAAGTGATCTTGAGCTAGATTTTGTCTTATATGTTCCTAAGTTAACAAAGGGTCTTCTTTCAGTTTCTTGCATGACAGATGTACAATGTTTGGTTGAGTTTGATGGTCAGTAAGTCACCATTAGAGACAACAGCCATGGACCTAGACAAGTTTTGCCTAGAGTGTGAGAAAGTAGCCTTTATAGGCTACTTGCAGATCCAGTTGAGCAGGTATGGCAAGAAGCCATGATGAAGGAATGTGCCTCCATCCTTGAGGAGACGGGTACAAAACCATCTGTGGAATCAATGATTGATTCCTTGATTGAAGTCGATGGGAGTATGGAAGAGTACCAAGATAAGGTTTTTGCACAAGGATTCTCTCAACAAGAGGGAGCTGACCTTGCTGAGACTCTTACTCCAGTTATCAGAGGATTCTCCCAAGAAAAGGAAGTTTCCCTAGATGGACTCCAATTGAGATTTTATGAGTTTAGTGTAGATTTCAATTCATCATTTGATAGATCTTATACACTTGTCTTGGCCCTATACACAAATGAGTTCAATATTGTAGGAAATCAGGAACAATTCATGATGTGGTGTGAGAAGACACTGACCAGTGAAGATGGCATGAAGGACAAAGAAGGTTGGCAGGTTGCAGATGTAGTGTTCCTTGTACAGAAGATTTTCACCTTGAATATTCTGAAGAGAGTTCAGAGTACAGAAGGAAGCAATGATCCAAATTCGTGTTTCTTCAGGTTTGTGGATGGTCAGGTGTTTGATCAAGCCCCTAGTAGAGAGGAGATTCCAGATGCAGAGGGAGTATCTTGTGTTTGGAAAAGAACACTTTCTTCGGTAAGAGGGAGTGTTGGATTTCTAACACCTCAGAAAAAGTACAGCAGAGTGCCATTAATGGCAGCAGCAATTAGAGGAGCCTAGGTGCATACAGAGAAAGCATGTGTAACGTGTGCAGATCTGTACAGCAGCGAGGCAACCCTCCTCTAGCAGAGTTCTGTACAGCAGCGAGGCAACCCTCCTCTAGCTGAGTTCTGTACAGCGGCTCCATACAGTCCCCCTTCAGCAATTCCGTACCAGCAGTAATGAGGGCACAGGAGCATCTATGGAGAGAAATAAATGCTGCATGAATTCCAAAAACATGCATGCACCATCCTCAATTTAGTTCCAATTTAGATGCCTTTTATATTTAGCAGTTCAGTTCTATTTCTGGTTTTGCTTTAGTTAGTATTTGCATGCACAATTAGAGGACACAGTTTCCTAGTTAAGCAAGGCACTCATGCATGTGAATTCCAGTCTGAGTTAGGGCACAGATCTCTAGGAGGATGCATGCTTGCATGCCTCAGTTCATCTCCAGTAGAGTTGTACTTCACTTAGGCTCATTTATCCATGCAAGAAAGGCGCTTTAGGGTTAGGGTTTAATATTTCCAATTAAGGTGTTGTTGTGCATGTGTCCAGATTCATTGTAGCTTCTAGTCTATAAAGAAGAAGGCATGGCTATAGGTTTTATTTATTCAGTTAGTAGTTCATTGTTTTCCGGTAGTAGATTTTCATATGCAGAAGCAATCAAAAGTAGTAACAGGTTTTGAGTCTTGACAGTCAATTTATTGCCTTTCCGTTATATATTTTCTACAGTAAATGTTTATAGATTCTAGTATTAATTACATAGTGCAGTTATGAGTAGCTTTAAGTTTTCGGCAGTTTAGTTTCCTTTAGGAATTCTTTTAGAGTGCAGAATCTGATTACCATGGTTTGAGAAAATCTAACAAAAGGCACACCCCTTGGGCTATATTTATAGTCGGGGGCCCATTCAATGTAAATCATCCTATCATTTACTTTTATACATATATGAATCATTTATTCTTATTCCAATGGGAAAAGTCAAATATAAACTTGAGCATACATGCTCCACACATAACACAAACAAACTCTATGTAGTATGCATATTTATGCAAATAAGAAATAATTGGGTCAATCCATATCCATTTAAGACTCAAGTAATCTACCATATGTAATGTATAAGTATTAAAAATCAAACTGCATTGACACATAAGGTTTAGCTATTTTGCCTTTTTTTCAATTATATGGCCTGTTGTTTTAAAATGGCGCCGTGGGAATAGAAACACCATTCCCATCATGTTCCATTTCTTGGAGAAATGGTAACCTGCTGTAACATTTCTGGTAACATAGCTCCATATACATGGGATTGTTACAAGTCAAAGGGACTTGATGTATTTTGACTGTGGGGAATAAGATTGGGATTGTTACAAATCAAAGGGACTTGATGTCTTTTGGCTGTAAGGAATAATATCACAACCACATTATAGATCCCAAGAGGTTTCTAGTAAGTCTCAAAGGATTTTAGGGTGTGATGCAAGAATGTAAAATTGAACCCTGCAGAGTGCACAAGCAAAGGAGAGAAAAATAATGGCACATGCCATAACAGGCAATTTAACAGCATAATATTTGGGCTCTTTTTCTCCCACCCATCACTACTCAATCAGCGGTCTACGTTAGTAAATATAATAGCTCATTTCTAACTGAAGGCCACTTTTAAGAAGCTCATCATCCTTGTTACAGCTAAATGTATCCACTGAAATGAGGGATTCTATGGTCGTAAAACAGATGGTAACTTCTGCAGTATTTTTAGATGCTGATGCAGAAGTTCTTTGGGATCCCCAAGCTGAAGTTTTCAGGTAAGTACCATTATGACCTTTATCCAACATGCTGTATCATTGCATCAGTTAAAACTGTCCATGGCCCTCACCTATGTTCCAGAAGCTCTCAAAACTATAAATTTTGCAAAATCTGGACCAGATCCAATCTCATTCCTCAAACTCAAAAAGATGACAAGTGAAAAAAATCCCAAGCAAATGCACTAAGAAATTTCTCAGAAACAAATGGTGTAACAAGTGCACCAAACTCAAGTAAAACAAAACTAGAGCTCCTTTGCAAAAATCTCATAAGTTCACAATAACAGTAGACTGTAACTGAATTGCATTTTTAGAAAGTTGGGAATCAAAAATTGAACAAA
The DNA here is from genome assembly GCA_009831015.1 of Picea engelmannii. Lineage (NCBI taxonomy): Eukaryota > Viridiplantae > Streptophyta > Pinopsida > Pinales > Pinaceae > Picea > Picea engelmannii. Next base: position 73,290 of record ML815522.1, read on the forward strand.
AAAAAGCAGAAAGTTATTCCTCCATCATAGTACACAAGCATGAATTCTTAAGTAGTGTTTGCATGACAGTTGTATTTCCAAAATCCTTTTGCTCTCTAATAGAAACTGCAGAAACAAAGTTGATCTGACTATATTACATTTAAACCATCATAATACACAGCATGAATTCTTAAGTAGTATTTGCACAATAGCTGTATTTCCAAAATTCTATTGCACTGATAGAAACTACAGAAGCAAAGTAGATCGGACTATATTACATTTAAACCATATAATATAAGGAATATGAGCTTGTAAGATTAAGATTACCTGACATCTGAAACATACAGGTTGATCATGGTTGAAGACCATTTGCTCGCAAAGCTGATGAAGATATGCAACAATGTTACAAACAAAACGTCATTATAAATAAATAATAGAGTATTGAGTTTGCATCCATAAAAGTGTAAACCACAATGGCCATGGGCTAGTTCAACTGCATGATTCTTGGATGTGATGCAGCTAGATTAACCTATAATATCATGTTAAAAAGTAGTGCAATGCAACAAGTAACCAGATCCTTGTACGTTGAAAATCAAAAAGTAAGCTGCCAATCAAGCTAAAAGCAGTCTTGAAGAGTAGCTTGGATAAGAGTAAGCTTAACAAGTAAACTTAAAGAAAATCAGAAACCAGGAATGCCAACCTGGAACCAAAATTTTGTTTCGGTGCCCGTTTCCGAATCATTTTGTGAAAATTTATAAAACCTGCATCATATTACACACCTTATAAAGACCAATCACCTATTGATAGCCAGCAGAAAAGGCACATCCACCTATTTGAGGTTGAACACTTTAAAAGTGCAATGCTAGATTAGAAGCTTGATTACAAATCAACCTAAATCTCTACAGTGGATGAATATTGTTTGAAGTTAAAAACATGAAAGATCATTGACTTCTTCTATGCAGGTTGTAATAGAAAAGTTCCTCCATCCAAAAATGAAATCTTACAAGATTACCCCATCTGCAATTGATTCAGTACACTATACAACTGAGTAAAGAATATATGAAGTCAATCTGGCTAGTAGTGGCTATGGAAATTTATAAGATTCAGCAAGCTCGTAGGATAAGGATGAAGCTAGATTCCAGGAAAGTAATTCCAAAATTATGTTAAAAAAATTTGAGTTTTTCCATACCTTTCTTGATGGATTACCCAATAAGAGACATGGCTGAAGTATTCAGACCAACATTGGGAACTGTTACCACACAATCTAGCACCCTAGTGCAAAGTCTTCATAAAGTGCTGAGACTAGTGGAACATCGGAAGATGTCACCACTGTCACCTAGGCAACAACTTCCCTCTTTTTAGTGAAGGATTCCATAGTAGCCTCAAGGAATCCCTAGGAAAAACACAATCAACTTTCAAGTCTAAGGCCTCCCATATAGCTACTCAATCTACCACCAATATAATAAGATGAAATCAAGGTAAGGACAAGGTGGTAAGTTTGTGCAATTTCCAGATTTGAATGAATGAGAATCTATGGCAAACTAGAAGGGTTATCAAGTCAATTTTTAGCACAAGAGGATCCCCAAACACTACAAAAGAAGGAAAAGCTATTGGCTGTTGTAAAACTTGAAAGAGAAGTAGTGAATTACAGCAGTAATACAAGTTATGACAGCAGCAATAGATCTAGCCCTTGAACAAATAGTTAACCAATGAAAAATGGGGCTAAATGATGGATTAAACTAGGGTTTTAGACAAACAACAGAATCTGAAAATATAAATAAATATAACAGCCAAGAAACCCTAGACGTCCAGCCCTAATTAGGCTGAAACAAAAATCAGCAAAACAATTTTACGTTTTCTTTTAAAATGATTTTCAAGTGAAGTGCATGCATAAATATCAAAACATCTAGCCTTTTTATGGCAGAAAATGAAATATATTGTTGTTATCTAACCCTAAATCAACCCTAAAACAATAAATAAAAGTTTAAAATTGGAATTTTATAATTGACTATTGGGAGAAGACTAGTGCCTACTATATTTTTTTGGGCATATGGATTCAATTACGACTCCTTTGAAGAGATGTAAGTGGATCTAGGGTGATATCTAGGGTTGTTCACTACTAACCCTAGAAGATCCTCCTAGTATCTTACTAGGTCTTCAAAGATAATTCAATGGGAGGTTCTTCACTAGTGACCTTCCAAAAGTTTTGACAAGAAGGGTTTGTTCAAGAAAGAACCAAGAGAATGCACAACCATCACTAGAGAAGCATCATTACACTTACATTCATTCATAAACAAAACCACAAGATAATGTAAGACCATTTACTCAAGAAATCTTTCATCCATCAAAACCCTAGCAATGAATATCCATGAAAAAGTAAAAGCATCCACAAGACATCCTCTACAAAAAATCACTCTAACTAGCCATCCATAGCAATTTGTATAAGAGAGAAGAAGTAGTAGACAAGTAATGATAATTCTCCACAAGTAGCAATGATTTACAAGTGAGAAGTGCTTCTCTTATTTATATGAGAGATCAAGCACCCTTCTCATCCATTAAAAGCCCTAAAAACATAAAATAATGCCTTTATCTCTCACAAACCCTAGAGATAAGGCAAAAAGACATAAAATATCCACGATACAAGAGTGGATAGGTCACTAAGACCCCCAACGATGCCTCCAAGATGAAGTAAAAATGCTCTAATGTCAAATCGCCCATCATAAATGCATGCTAGAGGCCACACATGTGGCATGAATGACCTCATAAAGTGGACGGCTCACTCCAAAATAATGTGTAGGGCCCAAAAAGTGAAACGTCCCTCCAAGAGGTGCAACGTTTTATCTCCAAGTGACATATCATCCCCAAGAGGTGTGACGTCTCATCAAAAGGTGCAATATCATCGTCAAAAAGGTGCAACGTCCCATCAAGAGGTGTCAAATCATCATGTAAAGGTGCAACGTCCCATCATCACAAGGTCAACTCATACCCCATGGGTGTTAGGGTGTATCTGTTAGCTTTTGGTAGCTCGGGAGGTACTCTGCATGTTGTGTCTTGTATGCGGGAGTAACCTTACATTTACTCTCCTAGGCACTTGACTTTGTAATAGGCTTTTATAAAGTTGTAATAAAGTGGCTCTTTTATTTGAAGTGAATTTTTGTAAAGTAATCTTCTAATATTAAAGTGACTTTATTTCATAACGTGCACTTATATAATAAAGTGAAATTGTACTTTAATATTTTAAGTGATTCATTTTGGAGGGAATGAATCATGTCCCTTGATCTTGTAAAGGCAAGATTAGATCTTGGCCATTAGATCTAAGGATGGGGAAGGTGAAAAGATATTTAGATGCGAAAAGTCATTTTCAGCTTTAAGAGTGAACCTAGGGCAGTTTGCAAGACATGTTTTCGAGAGAATTTTTTTGAGAGATAGCTTGAAGAGGAAAGGGCAGCAAAGCAGGGCGCTTTTCTCAAGAGAGATTGGGCAGAAATCCCAAGATATTTTGCTGTGAGGAAGTATTGGAGCTTGCTGTTGATTTGGAGGCCGTACTGTACGGATCAGTACAGTCCGTACAACAAAGGAAAAGGGCGTTATTTTTTAGGCAGCCTTGTTGCACGCAAACTGAGGCACCTGTTTGGTATTTTCCTTTGCTGCTGGGGGCGATTTTGGGTGTTGTCCGTACAATAGGGACGTGGCACAATTTTCTGTGTACTGTTCAGCTGGGTCGTACAGGTCGTACAGCTCATTGGGCACGTTTTCCAAGATAGCAGATTGTGGGGGCAGTTTTGTGTGGCTGTAAGTGATTTATCTTGCTGGAAAATTGTATTTCTGCTGCTGATATAACTTTCCTGAAGCTGAATAAAATATCTCTTGTTGGGTTTTCCCTGGCTGGTTGCCTAAATTTCTGGTTGTACACATGGATTTGTGACTGCTGTTCATTGTTGTTTTCCGCTGCAATTTTGATTAGTAATGTGTGTTTCGGCATATGAAGTATAGCTGTGATGTGGATTATTTTCATTTAAGACTGAAATCAATTTTTGCCAAGTGTATGACAAAATTATTTGTGTTGATTTTGTCATTTAATTTCTACATGGTATCTGAGCTTGGGCTCTGAGTACAGTGAGCAGTGTTATTTTTGGCAGGGATAAAGGGGGAAACGTGGTTATTTGTTTTCCATAGGACAAAGATGGCTGCATGTATCAGAATTGAAGATCAGTTGAAAGGCATTTCCAACTATTTGCAGTGGAAGGTCAGGATGACTGTTGTTCTCAGGGAGAACAAACTGTGGAACTTTGTCAGCAATGTTAAAAATAATTAAAAAGATACCAAGGGCAAGTGTTTCTCATCACCTAGGCGCCTAGGGRTGAGAAAGTGTCCAAAGTGGTCCCTAATGAATTAATTTCATGTGAGATGAAATTAAAAGTRACTTTATGACTTAAGTAAAGTGGGTGAGTGAATAGRCATGAAATCTTGGCCACTCATTTAATTCAATCTCCACCATTGGATTAAGAAACCCTTCACCTACCCTCATGAAGTCGAATTAGGGAAAGTGAGGCRCCCCCATTTCTCATTCTTCATGTGATTTGAAGAGAGCAAGAGAGTAAGAGAGAGTCGGGCTAGGGAAGGAGAGAATTTTGCTGGTTAGGGCAYGAATACCAAGGCAATCTTACAGCACGCATATCGAGGAGAAGGTACAGCAGATTCTGGGCCRTACTGTACGGATTTAGTGAGACYGTACTGTAGTTTTTTGGCACATTTTTCGARAAGGAACAGCATTTATTTATGAAGTGTTGGCATGCATTTCAAGGCAGCCTTTCTKTACTTTCTGTATCAGAACTGAAGCTGAYTGTTCTGGCAYGAATTCCAAGGATACCGTACAGCCATTTACACAGAAATTGARKAGCWGGCATGTAGCTTTTGTTCAGAAAACTCTTGCACAAATTTCGAGAAGCATTGCTCAGATTTTGAGGAAGATTTGATGGCTCGGTTGTGAGATAAGTTGGAATTTATTTTTCTGAAGATGACTGCTGTAAAATATTATTTCTCAGAGCTCTGAAAATAATAATAAAAGCCCCTCTCTCGCTGGTTTTCCTCTTGTGGTTTTTTCCAGGGTCAAAGTTAGACCAAAATCTTTGTGTCTTAATTTCCGAGTTATTGTGTTGTTGTTCGTGTCATTTATTTTTGCATTTATTGTTGTTCTGAATCTTCATGTTTCAGTTCTGAGATATGTTTATATGCTGAGAATATGTTGATGTCATAAAACTGGGTTTTGGGCATTAAACTATGATAAGTTTCAGTGAAACTTGAAACTGGGTGGGGTCTGAAAATTTTACATGGTATCAAAACTGAGTTGAAGAGGAGTGCCGATTTAAATCAGCCATACAGAGAGCAAGACAGAAGTTACTTCACCCAACAGAATTTTGGAGACTTGTTTTTTAGATGAGAAAGGTCAATGGCTACAGGTTTAAGAGTTGAGGATAGACTTGATGGGGCAGTGAATTTTGGTGCTTGGAAGGAGAGAATGATTTTGCTTCTGCAGGAGAGTGAGTTGTGGGACATTGTTGAGAACTCTACAACAAATCCAATAACAGTGCCTACAAATGCTACACTTATGGCAGCCTATACCAAGAAGAACATCAAGGCTAAAAGAATCATCCTTGATGCCATCAAAAACTATTTGATTCCGCAAGTGACAGGGAAGACAAATGCCTCTGACATGTGGGAGTCCTTGACGAACTTGTATCAAAGTACAAATGAGAACCGGAAGATGGTTTTGAGAGAGAAACTGAAGAGCATTAGAATGACCAAGGCTGAAAATGTGGTCACATATCTTACCAGGTTGACACAGGTGAGAGATGTTCTTGATGTTGTTGGGGAGGCCATTGTTGATAGTGAACTTGTGAGGACTAAATGGGGTGACCAAACAATGGGTTGTCTTTGTTGAGGGCATTGTGGCAAAGGGAGAATCTTCCCAAGTGGGACTGTCTTTGGGATGACTTTGTTCAGGAGGAAACCCAGAGAGGGTATGTGCATGGCAGTTCATCCACTGGTAATGATAAGGAGAATGCGGTTGTTGTTGCTAACAGCAAGAAGAAGTCCAAGAAGGGTTCCAAGGGAGGGAACAAGCAGAAGGGTGAAGGCAAGAAGGACATGAGCAAAGCCAAGTGCTTTGCATGTCACAAGTTTGGGCACTATGCGGAACAGTGTCCTAATAAGAAGAAGAAGCAGACAATAGCTTCAGCAAAGGTGGAGGAGTTTTCCACCAGGTTCGAGAAGGATTTTTCTTTAGTGGTGTGTCTTTCCACTAGAGCCACACATTCTAGTGTTTGGTATATTGATAGTGGTGCCTCCCGCCATATGACAGGTGTTCGTGAGCATTTGACAGATCTTACACAGATTGGTGATCTTGATGTAGTGCTTGGAGATGACAGGGTGGTCAAGGCAGTTGGTAGTGGGACAGTATCATTTTAGAGGGAGTCTCAACCTCCCATGTTGTTGAGAGATGTCCTGTAAATCCCTGGCTTGAAGAACTTGATTTCAATTTTCACTATTGAGGAGAGGGGATATGAAGTGTCGTTTCGTGATGGACAGGTGCTCCTATTTCCCAAGGGGTCCAGTTCACTTCGACCAAAGTGATTGGGACTCGACATGAGATGTTGTACAAGCTCATGTATCAGCCAGTTAATGCATTGTATCATACTACCAGCAGCAATGATCTTTGTGAGCTATGGCATTGGAGGATGGCCCATTTGAATCATGGGGCTCTGAGGATACTGAGGGAGATTGTGACTGGAGTGCCAAAGTTCAGTACATAGCACCAAGAGTTGTGCAAGGGGTGTGCTTTGGGAAAGTACACCAAGACAGTTTTTTCAAGCAGTGACAGCAAAGCAGCAGGTATACTTGATCTGATTCATTTTCATGTATGTGGTCCTATGTCTTCTGCATCTTTGAGTGGTTGTTTGTATTATGTTATATTCATTGATGACTTCTCTCGAAAGTCTTGGATTTTCTTCAGGAAGACCAAAGGACAAGTCTTCAATCGGTTCCAAGAGTTCAAAGCTCTTGTGGAGAACCAAACAGGGAGGAAAATCAGAGTATTGTGGACAGATAATAGGGGTGAGTATACTTCCAAGGAGTTTAATGACTTCTGTGTGGGAGAGGGCATCAAGAGGGAGTTGATTGTTCCTTACAACCCACAGCAGAATGGGGTTGCTGAGAGGAAGAACAGGGCCATAGTTGGGGCTGCAAGAGCCATGTTCCATGATCAGGGGCTGCCACTCTTTCTTTGGGTTGAGGCATGTTACACTACAGTTTATCTGCAGAACAGGAGTCCACATAGAGCATTGGGGAATCAGACTCCTGAGGAGGCTTTCTCTGGGAAGAAGCTTGGGGTTGGGCACTTTAGGATTTTTGGGTGCCTTACATAATCACATGTCCCTTCTAAGAAGAGGACAAAGATAGAGCTCACGGCAGAAAAGGGGATTTTTGTTGGGTATAGTGAGACTTCAAAGGCTTTCCACATATACATCCTTTCCTTGAGGAAGACAGTTCTGCGAAGGGATGTGAGATTTGAGGAGGATAGAGCCTTTAGGAAGACACGAGGGACTAAGAAGGGTGAGCAGTCAGCACCTCAGATTCAGGTGAGTCCAAAGCAGACTTCAGTGACACAGAGTTTGGGACCACCAATTTCGGTGACGATTGGTCCACAGGTCACAGGGCCACAAATGTCAAGAACACAGGTTATTGGTCCTCAAATTTAAGGATCTTATGTTCCTGATTCTACTTCAGGTTCACAGTCTTCAGGTGATGGGGTTGAGCAGGTGGAGTCCACTCCACAGGACACTACTTCAGAGAGGAGGCAGCCCAAGTGGCTTCAAGACACTCTGAAGGAGGCACAAGGATCTGTGGGGAATCCCAAGTAGGCTATGAGGGAGAGTAAACCTCCTAAGAGATTTTGCAGTTATCTTGCAATGGTGAGCAGCATCAGGGAGTCTGAGCCTTCCACTTTTGAGGAGGTTGTTGGCAGACAAGTTTGGAGAGATGCCATGATGGAAGAGTACAATTCCATCATGAAGAATGATGTTTGGGAGGTTGTTCCAAGACCTGAGGGGAAGTCAGTGGTGACTTCCAGGTGGCTCTACAAAATCAAATGTGTTGCAGATGGCAACATTGAGAAGTACAAAGCTTGTTTTGTGGCTCGCGGGTTTTCACAGGTTGAGGGAGTTGATTATGATGAGACCTTCGCTCCGGTTGCTAGATATACCTCGATCAGGGCAGTGATCTATATTGCAGCAGAGATGGGTTGGAAGATCCATCAGATGGATGTGAAGACCGCATTTTTGAATGGTCTCATACAGGAGGTGTACATTGAGCAGTCATTGAGCTTTGAGATGCACGGGAGAGAGTCTCATGTGTGCAGACTGAAGAAGGCATTGTATGGGCTGAAACAAGCTCCCAGAGCTTGGTATTCTAGGATTGATGCCTACTTGCAGCAGTTCGGTTTCGAGAAGAGTGAGGCGGATCCCAACCTGTACTTCATTGTGGTTGGAGAGGATCCTCGCATACTCTTGATATATGTTGATAATCTTTTCATTACAGGGATTGAGAGACTCATTGTCAGCTGCAAGGAGAGCCTTGCTTCAGAGTTCGAGATGAAATACATTGGACTAATGCATTATTTTTTGGGGTTGGAGGTTTGGCAGGAGCCTGGACACATCTTTCTGGGACAAGGGAAGTATGCTTTTGACATTCTGAGGAGATTCCAGATAGAGGATTGTAGGCCCATGTCCACACCCGTGATTACCAACTGGAAGAAGCTCAATGCTTCTGAGTCACAGTTGATTGATCCCACATTATATTGTCAGTTGATCGATTCGTTGATGTATTTGGTCAACACCAGACCAGATATTTGTTTTGTTGTCAACACTCTTAGTCAATTTATGCTGGAGCCTAGGAGAGTGCATTGGGTGGAAGCAAAACATGTGCTCAGGTATCTTTGTGGTACGGTGGATTATGGCCCGGACTATCTGAGAGGGGATGGAGTTCGATTGGTGGGCTATACTGATTCAGATTGGGCAAGATGTGTCAGTGACAAGAAGAGTACTTCAGGATATTGTTTCGGATTGGGCTCAGCAGTGGTGTCTTGATTCAGTCGAAAGCAGAAGTCAGTGGCTTTGAGTTTTGTTGAGGCTGAGTATATGGCTGCCAGTCAGGCCAGTTGTGAGGCCATTTGGCTTCGCAAGTTGTTGGTGGGATTATTTGGTGTGTAGTTAAGGCTTACAGTGATTTACTGTGACAATCAAAGTTGTATCAAACTCTCTGAGAATCCAGTTTTTCATGAAAGGTCTAAGCACATTGAGATTCGATATCACTTCATCTGAGATTATGTTAAGAGAGGAGCAGTTGAGCTACAGTATATATCCACAAATGAGCAGGTTGCGGAAATACTCACAAAAGCTTTGGGGAAAGGCAAGTTTGTATCTTTAAGAGATAAGCATGGGGTGGTGAGTAACACCTTCCTCGGTAAGAGGGAGTGTTAAAAATAATTAAAAAGGTACCAAGGACAAGTGTTTCTCATCACCTAGGCGCCTAGGGGTGAGAAAGTGTCCAAAG
>ML815522.1:122874-138480 GCA_009831015.1 Picea engelmannii
TGTGGACCTATGTCAGCCACTTCACTCAGCGAGTATGTTTACTATGTTTCTTTTATTGATGACTTTTCTCGCAAAACTTGGATTTATTTCTTAAAGAATAAAGATGAAGTCTTTAGTAAGTTTAAGGAATTTAAAGCTCTTGTCGAAAATCTTTCCGAGAGAAAAATAAAGGTTTTAAGATCTAATAACGGAGGGGAATTCACATCTGGTGAATTCAAGGAATTCTGTAGAGAAGTTGGGATTAAGAGGGAGCTTTCTACTCCATACAATCCTCAGCAAAATGGTGCTGCAGAAAGAAAGAATCGATGAGTTATGGTGTTGATAAAGCCATGATTCATGATCAGGACTTATCAATGCACCTTTGGGCAGAAGCAGCAAGGACTGTTGTATATGTACAGAACAAAAGTCCTCATAAAGTTCTTGAAAATAAAACTCCAGAAGAAGTGTTTTCTGGAAAAGTTCCAGAGGTTAGTCACCTAAGGATATTTGGTTGTCCAGTGTATATTCATATTCCCAAGGACAAAAGGACAAAGTTAGATCCTTCAGGTAAGAAGAGTATATTTGTCAGATACAACGAAACATCAAAGGCATATAGAGTATATGTCCCTGGATACAAAAAGATTGAGATCAGCAGAGATGTTATCTTTGATGAAGATGCAGCTTTCTGCAAATCAAAAAGAAATCATGTAGATGAGGAACCTACAACTTCTAAAGTACCAGATACAGAAGAAGAAGAGCTTGTACCTGAGAATCATGATATGATGGAGCCTCAGAAACCTGTTGATTCACCCACAGAAGTGATTACATATTAGAGAAAACCAGGTTGGGCTCGTGAACTCATTCAAGATGCAGAAAGGTATGGTGCCCCAAATAAGATTTTCAGAGAAAGTAAAAGACCTCGATTATATTCAAACTATGTTGCACTTGTGTCTAACATCATTGATGCAGAACCTTCCAGCTATGAAGAAGCCGCTGAGAAGAAAGTGTGGCAGGATGCCATGATTGAAGAATATCAATCAATTATGAAAAATGATGTTTGGGACATAGTTCCGAGACCAAGAGAAAAATCTATGGTAACATCTAAATGGTTATACAAAATCAAGTATGATGCAGATTGTGAGTTCAGACTACAAGGATACTCTGATTCAGATTGGGCCAGTAGTGTCACAGATCGTAAGAGTACTTTAGGATGTTGTTTTAGTTTGGGATTAGGTATGATCTCATGGTTTAGCAGGAAGCAAACCAATGTTGCGCTCGGTACAACTAAGGCAGAATATATGGCAGCATGTTTAGCATGTACTGAAGTTGTATGGCTACGGAAATTACTTTCAGGATTATTTGATATTGAGTTAGAAGCTACTAATATTTGTTGTGACAATCAAAGTTGCATAAAGTTGTCAGTGAACCCCGTGTTTCATGCCAAATCAAAGCATATTGGAATCAAGTATCATTTTATCCGTGATGTGGTAGAAAAGGGAGCAGTGAAGCTTCATTATGTGGCTACTAATGAGCAGGTTGCAGATGTGCTAACCAAATCTCTGTCAAAGGTGAAGTTTGAGTACTTCAAAGACAAACTTGGACTGGTCCCTCGTAAGAGGGAGTAAAGAGATGCATATGGGATTCTAGTGATAGTAGCGAGGCAAGTCATTTACAGGTAGGATGTGGGCTATTCTATTTTATTCTTATCCAGTATGAAAAAGGACTGGCACTGAGTAAGACAGTTCTTGGTGAATTGACAGTTCTTGGTGAACTGTATAGCTTCCTCTAGCATATGGCTAGTACAACAGTTCTTGGTGAATTGACAGTTCTTGGTGAACTGTATAGCTTCCTCTAGCATATGGCTAGTACGACAGTTCTTGGTGAACTGCACAAACAGTTCTTGGTGAACTGAGTGAATAAAAATCCTGTAATGACAGCAGTGTGTTCACCAGAGATGCTACTGATCCCAGTGCTAGTTGTGGATACAAAACTTCTCTTGATGAATAGATTCTACATGGATCAACAAGTCAATAGCCAAGTAAAGACAAATGGATGTAACAGTTGGTACTAGGAAAATACCTTCCTTGCTAAGAGGGAGTGTTGAATTATATAGCTTTGGAAGCTATTTTCCCTATTGTAACTAACCATGTAAATAAAGTTTTGATATAGTGTTAACTTTATGTCAAGCATCAAACACATGACAAGTGTCAACCTTATGCCAAGATAACCATATGCCATGTGTCAACCTCATAGCACCTCTAAGAGGGCTGCTTAAGGAGGTTGTAGTGGCTAGCTTAGGGAGGCTGCTTAAGAGAGTTGCTTAGGATGGTTGGAGTGGCCAGCTTAGGGGGTTGCTTAGGGTGGTGGTATGACAGTTATATAACAATTGTCATACAATCCTAAGACAACAATTTAGGGCAGCCTCTAGAAGAGACAAAGGAAGTGACCTTTGGGAGCATTAGGAGGTGGCTCTTGGGAACTTTAGGAGGTGGCTCTTGGGAACTTTAGGAGGTGACTCTTGGCAGCCAAAGGAGGGCAAGTATGACAGCTACAGCTGTCATACATTCTTAGGGGGTTGCTTAGGGCAGGCAAACCAACCTATAAAAAGGGGCATTCACTTACCATTTACATACCTTTGTTTTGTTGGAGTCTTCTGTTGAGGCAAGGCATCTATTTGTTGAAGTATTTTCTGTTTGTATATGACTGATATCTACTGGAATTTTCTGCTAGTATATGGTTGCTAGTTGTTAGAGTCTTTTGTTGGTATATGGCAGCTAGTTGTTGAAGTATATTGTTGATACAAGCACTCTATTCTTGTTGAAGTCTTTTGTCGTTCCTTGTTGATATAAGACTACTACAAATACTATGTTAAAGATGTCATAACTCTACTACAACAAGAAGGAAAGTCAGTTATCTTTTGGTGAGTTTGTCACGCTATTACTATAAGTGTTACTTCATCTATTTGTGAAGTTAGTAAGTGCTAAAACAAAGGTATTGTTACAGCCCTCTGAGTCCTAGCTAGTTACTCTAAAGTCTCGTACTGGTATTGTACTTTGTTGAAGAATTTAAAGAGAAGTTTTGGCTGGGTTTTCTACCCCAAGAGGGTTTCCTAGGGTATACTTGTGTTCTCTCTGTGATTGTCCCACTTTTAGTGATCCTGATATATGCAAGATGTATTGGTATGTTGGTTGTATGCTGTAAATTTTTAAATTTACCTACATGCATCAGTTTTTCAACGGTTGGAGCACCTACAACCTACTTCATCCTCTACTCTGTATTATCTATTGAGATTTAAAAGGATCAACAAAAGAATCGATGGAACCAGTTATCAAATCTCACCCAAATTCTAAAATAGCCTCTTCACAAGTGTGCTAGAGAGAGATTGGTTTAGTGCACTAGAGAGAGAGTGCAAAAACCAAGCACATGTGCTAAAAACAGAAATAAAGTGTAACAAAGAGAAAAATGCCAACCACAAGAGAAAAACACCAAAATTAAGTGCCCTTGGGCTTATAACACTTGGTATTTCAAAGCAAGAAGATGACAAGATGAGATGATACAAATGAGAGCTTGAGTTGTGTATTTATACACAACACAAGTCAGGCGTCCCTTCAAGAGGGGGTTATGGGCCCCACAAAACAATGGCACAAACCTCAATAAGGTTATTGAGCCTACATCAAGTTTGACTAGGTCAGCCTTAACCACAAACCTAGTATATAATAAATAAAATGAAATATAGCCTTAGCCATGATTACAAGTACATAATGATACATATGAATGGCTCGTGGCCACATGTACAAATTACACCAGTAATTCAAACACCCCCCCCCCCCTGAGCTAAACAGGGGGGCCACAAAGAGAAGTCATTATAATACAAGATTACAAAACTTACTCCCCCCCTTGACGTTAAGTAGAGGGCCAGATCACCCCCCTGAACTCCACATCACTCCTTCATAAAACCATCAAGATCATCAACGGTCAATGCTAAGCTCTAGAGAGATTTAGGTGGGAGATGTTATAGTTCGGCAAGGCCATGAGAATATTGAGTAATGGCTTGTGGTGGAGAAGGTTCCTCTTAACAATGCTCAAATGGGCTGGCAAAAAACTTAGTTGCATTAGATTTTTCTTGAAAACAGCGAGCAATCTAAGCAAGAAGGGCTCAAAGTAGCACAGAGATGAACAAGCAAGAAACTATGTTGTATTAACAAGAGTGGAGATAGCCCACATAGTATTATGCCTTGACCTATCCGAAGGAAGAGTAATTGATGCAGGCAAATCATGCAAGGTGTTGCCATCATCATTGAATAATGGAGTCCAATTATCAAGACCATCTGCAACATGAAGATTAGATGAGCCACTAACAAGAGTGTCCTGAAAAAGTGAAGAGACATCTGCAATACGAAAACTAAATAAGTCATCAATAGGGTCCACATCAACAATAGGAGTCTCCTAGATATTGTAGAAATGCTCGAGGGAGTAATTGTAGAAGTAGATAGAGGACCAACATCATATTGTGAAGGAGAAGGGTCCATTAAAACATGGCAAGAATCATCTAGAAGAGGACTTGCATAGTGATGAGAAGCACGATTCATGGAAGCATGTCGAGATCCATCTAAAGAATCTTTTGAAAGAAGTAGTGGGAGAGATCCTAGTGGAGTGTAAGGAGGAACCTTGTCAAAAATAACCTCTATTTTCAACCACTCTGTGAGTTGTGGGGTCAGAAAGGCGATATCGATAAAAAGTTTCATTGTAGCCAACTAAAGTGTAGCAAGAGTCTCGAGACATTGATGTATTTCGCCTTTCATTGTGAGCATGGGCCCATGCACGAGATCCAAAAATTCTTAGATGCAAAATAGAAAGTTTGATGCCATACCATTTCTCATTAGGAGTCATACCTACGACAGCACAAACAACCACCTCTCCCTAGAATGAAAGCTTCATTTACTTGGAATGAAGAGTAAATGAAGCATGCAGCAAGCCATCTCCATGATAGTCTTATTCTTTCATTATGCTATTCCATTTTTGTTGTGGAATGTAAGGAACAATTGTTTGCCAAGAAATGCCCTAAGATATGAGAAATAACTAGAAAGCATTGCTAATATATTCAGCTCCGCCATCAATCCTCAGACACTTGATCTTACTATTGCTTTGATTTTCCACAAGAGATTTGAATTCTTGGAAATTTCCAAACACGTCATTCTTGGATTTAATGGTGTATAAAGCAACAAAAACCATCGATGAAGGTGAGGAACTACTTAACTCCCCCAATAAAAGATGTAACCAAAGGCCCACAAATATTAATACGAATTAGTGCAAGAGGTTGAGAATGTTGCCTCACTTTGCCCTGAGGAAAGGACTCCCAATGATGCTTCCCCATTACACACCCTTCACCAACACCATTGGGTGTTTCAAACTGTGGAATGTCATCAACCATAAGAAGACAACTCATATGTTGGAAAGAACCAAAGGTAGTATGACCAAGATGCTAATGCTATAACCTACTAGTGTCATCAGTTTTAGCCACCATACCAACAAACCCTTTTCTTTGTGAGGAAGGAATCTTCCCCAACTTGTACATATGATTGAATTCATCACAATATCCAGAGGCAACCACTTTGAAATCATCATTCATGTCCTTTACAACCCATCGATCCAACAAGAATTCCACCTTTTTATTAGTATGTGTAATGCAATAGGTAGAAAAAAGATTTGGCCCAACACCTAGAACAAGAAAAAGATCTCCAAACTTAGTTGTATTAATGACAACATCACCACAATGTGCAACCTATATGGTTGAATCATCACCAGTAACCACTTTCTCTCCACTATGTTGTTATCTAAGATTAGAGAGAAGGTGTTCATGTTTGCCATATCTCGAGTAGCTCCAGAATTAGCAATCCACTCTTG
Organism: Picea engelmannii; assembly: GCA_009831015.1. Classification (NCBI taxonomy): domain Eukaryota; kingdom Viridiplantae; phylum Streptophyta; class Pinopsida; order Pinales; family Pinaceae; genus Picea; species Picea engelmannii. The sequence continues at coordinate 128,758 of ML815522.1, forward strand.
TTGAGAAGAAGAGGACCAAAATGCAGAATGCACTGCCAAATGTGTGCTATGAGAAGATCCCGCATTTTCATCAAAAGGGTCTTTCGTGCCGACTATAGATCTTCCAAGCTCTTCAATTTTTTGAAGACAAGCTAGGGAAGTCTTGAAGGGATGACCCTCCAAATGATAGTATCTGCACTTGACTCTTTTCTTCTCAAAGGGTTTCAAGTATTCCCCTGATCCCTCTACCCTAATCGAACTCAAATTTAAGAGTGATTAACAAAACCCTTGGATGGGCTTGATCTCAAGGGGGTAATTCACTCATATTCCTCAAAGTAACTTGATGTTGGATTAGATTAGAGAAAACCTCTTCAAGAGAAGGCGATACATGATCCTTGACAAATAAAAGAATATTGTAGAATATAAGAGAAAAATATTTAAATGCTAGAGAGAGATTATTCAAAACAATACTTACAAGTTATGTATCTAATTTGCCTTTTCCTCCTGCTTAAATAATGTCAACCTTCATGTTTTTAAACCTTGCAATATACTCCTCAATTGTGTCAAAGTCACCTATCTTGAGATCGGAGAGTTCAGTTTCAAGTTAGTTGACTTATGTAGTATTCGTCGTCCCAAAGAAAAATTTTAAGGTATCCCAAATTTCATTCAAACCTTTCTTATCCTTGGTATGATGAATGAGATTAGGCTTGACATAAAGAGTGATCAACCCAAGAGCTTCATCCTTCTTCTAACACGAGGTCCTAATTGTCATCATCTTCAACAAGGAGCAACCTCAACAAGTATATCCATAAACCTTTGCTTGAAGAAGGGCAGTCATTTTGGTCTACCCAAGAATGATAGTTCACCCCATTGAAACGAGAAAACAACCACTTTGAATCCATAGGATCAACAATAACAAGATGAAGGCTCCTTATGTAATGAAGACTTCAAAAAAATTCACCTTTAACAAAACCCTAGGTAACCCTAGAAATGAAAGCATTGGCCTTAAAGAAGAGTGAAAAGTGCTAAAGAAAACCCTAGAAGGAAGGCCAAGTCGAACCCTAGATTAGTATTTATATCTCTATAACCCCTAGAGAAACCCTAGAAGAGATGATCCAAGAAAACCCTAGTTTTGCACGGTAACAAAGATACAACTATAAAATAGTTTTATGATCAGCCAAAAGAATTGAGAAAGTAAGGTTCACACCGACTCTGAAACCATGTTGAGATTTATAAGAGTCAACAAAAAAAATTGATGGAACCATATCTCAGCCAAATTCTAAAATAGCATCCTCACAAGTGCACTGGAGAGAGACGCGTCTAGTGTGCTAGATAAGATAAGATAAGATCATTTTATTAATGGGTCTAGTGTGCTAGAGAAAGAGTGCAAAAGCCAAGCACAAGTGTTGGAAACATATATACCAAGTGCACCCAAGAGAAAAATGCCAATCACAAGATAAAATGCCACAGCCCAAATTTAACTGCTCTGCCAATCACAAGATAAAATGCCACGGCCCAAATTTAACTGCTCTTAGGCTTATAACACTTGGCATTTCATATCCAGAAGATCACAAGATGAAATGATACAAATGAGAGCTTGAGTTGTGTAATTTACACAATTCAACTAGGGCATCCCTTCAAGAGAGGCTATGGGCACACACCCCAAGAGGATTATTGAGCCTACATCAAGTTTGACTAGGTCAAACGTAACCATAACCCTGGTATACAATAATTGAAATTTAATATGGCCTTGGCCATAATTACAAGTACATAATGAAACATATGAATGGATCATGGCCACATGTGCAGATTACACCAATAATTCCAACATTTTATGCTTAAAAACTTTGTAAGATTGTAACTGGCACATTGCCAGATGATTGATGTTATCTATGTAGAGTGTAACAAAATAGTGAAATCTCTAATGATTGATCTACCATGGATGACATCCATCTACAAGTAGCATAAATATGTATGCTTTCATATTTTTTGCAACTAATTTGGCATTATGCATGTTTTCTTTAATATATATATGCATCTATAGTATATAAAAATATATACTATATACCAAACACTCTCGAGATGCTTCACTCCCAAGATTTTTTGGGAGACGACACTCTCACTCCACATTTTGGCAACATTTCTCCAAATTTTTGTCCTCCTGTTGTTTTATTTTCAAAATTTCTTCTTTTAGGTCCATCATTCCCTTGTATTATTTATATTTTCCCATGAATATTCATTTCATCTTTATCCATCTCTTAAAAAAAATTAATTTCAGCATCATAGACCACTTCATCGCAAGGCCCTTCAATATGGAGGGGAACAAATTCAATTCTTGCTCATCCTTCACATAATCATATCCTCGACACACCACCTCAAACTCAAACAAGAACATGATAGGATCTTCATGATCTTTTCCATAAAACAGCAGTAGTACTTCATGAGTCGTTCTTCCTCTCCTTAATAAGATATCATTTGTGGGTAGCAAAATGGGGAAAGCAATAAGATCATTGTTGATATCTTTGGCTCCATCCATGGTGTTTGGTAAAAAACAAATGTCTTCATTTTTCTCAAAAAGATATGGAGAAAGTGACACCATCCATCCTCTCCATTCTATCTTCGAATGTGTTGGAAACGTAATCCATTAGGGTTACTAACTTGACGGAATATGAACAGTCAAGTGATAGGAACAATCATTAGGTGTCCAAGAGACCTCTTGGAAGACAAACCCAAAGGTCAAGCAATTGTATTTATACATGTATCATATCAATGAATAATATAATTCACGCTTATCTACCTTTGTGTGTTCCAACAGTGGTATCAGAGCCCGAAGTTTTTAGGCTTGAAATTTTCTATGGTAGATGTCCATAGCATCTAAGTGTGTCCAAAAACGTTTGTCTCCCATTCTCATGTAGAAACGCCTCTGTCTGCTGACAACATTCCCTACAAGTTTGTTTTGGGCGCTCATTTCAGTGTCAGAAACACCTGCCTATCCCTCTACCTTCTTTGGTCAATTCTCTATGCCCGTCAATATTCCATTTCCCGTCGAATATCTAAATACACCTAGCTTGTCTCTGAATCCCCTCGTTTTCGTTCCCATTTGCATTTCTTCTCGGTCTATATGAAGTCCTTTGACAGAGTACTCTATATGCGTGTTAGGGTTTCCTCCATTTCGCTCTTGAGCTTCCAATATTCATGGCTTAAGAGTATTGCAAAGCCCAGACTGCCCATCATCTGTGAAATCTTTGACCACTACATGACTGCATTCATTGAATTTTAACCATTTGCAACTGCGTATGTTTTCCTTTGTGTTCGTATTTTTAGTTACAGGCACTGCCATTGCACTTTGTATGGAAGGAATCTCGTGTCTACAATGAAACGACCGCTAGGCTAGACCAAAAAGACGAAAAGCATGGATGGAATCCAAAGCATTACCCGGGAATGAGGAACATTTTGGTAGACCTGCGATACAATTACATTCCAGACAAGACAAGCCCTTCAGATTATTTGGGTTTGGGTTCTTGAAAAATCGATGGAGGATGACCACTAAATGAACACGGGACCACTGAAAGGCCACCGTGAGTTGAAACATTTGCAACAAGAGTAGGATCTACACAAGAGAACAACCCCTTGCTCCTCAATTGCATACAAGGCGTCCACGCCCTCCTTCGCTCGCCCTCATTCGCGGACCTGAGTTTTGTTAATCGTTCAAGACTACCAACACTATAGGCTGTTGGATTGGTTATGCATTTGTAAGTGCACCTGCCTTTACCCCTATTGTAGAGGGCTTTGCTATTAGTACTTTGTTGGTGCTTTCACTTCTCCTTCTGGAGGATTATTGAGGCGTTGTAAATCGTTGCACAACAATCTCACGACTTCTGAAAAGATGAGCCAACATATCTTTCAAGTATGAAGTAGTAAAAGTTGCTCAATTCCACGTCACGGTTCTTTCTTTATCAAGAGTAAACATTGTGTGCAGTATGGTAGAACGTTAGCTGAGAACGCAACAACATTCCTGAGTCTATACATGATTTTGCACGTGACCTAGTACATGCTTTGCAATTTTTGCATTCAAGGCGGTGTACATTCTTTTGTATCAAACCTTTGGGGACTTGGTTGTGTCTTGTATGAGTGTTATGCTGGAAGACCACCATTTGTTGCTAATGAGTTCACTCATGTTGTGAAATCGATCATATATGATTCAACACCACCACTACGAAGTAATTTCAAGCCTTGGTCATTGGGAAAGCAAGAAACTAGAATTGCAGGGATCCAATAAGTCCATGAACTGACAAACCTTTCAAGACGAGCATTGTATTCACTGTTGACAACAGACCTTGAAGGTAGACCCCAGAGAAAACGGACATTGAGGGTGGTTGATGATAGCAACAATGAAACTGCAGGACGATTCAGAGTGGTGTTGACACTGGTGGGGCTTCCAACAACGAATTTGGTATACATCTATTCATTCTGCTTTGATCGTTATTGTGTTTTTAATCAGATTTGATAAACATGTGCATTTTCGGTAGAATCTGACACCTCATTTGATAAGTTTCAATAGTAGAGTTTGATTGTTAAAGGGTGGAGTTGCAAGAAAACCCTTGAAGTATAAGCTAGTGTCTAAATGGCTCGAGTTGACAAATTATTAGAATTACCGAATACTCTAATACTCTCTTCTGTGGACAATACAGTCACAACTGACAAAGCAACTCTGCAATCTATTCTAACTTGTTTGCAAGTTTCGCAAGCCAAAGTAGGACTGCTTCAAACTCAGACTCGGCTTCTTCATGATGAACTTGAACGAAAGAATCTTCGACATTCTGAACTAGTCCTTGTTCAGAACAACCCTCTTTTCAAAGATGATGATGATGATGATTCAGATCAACAACCAACGTAGAAGCAACTCAGTGAAACAGCTTCAGATATAAATGCAGATGAAGTTCAACTTCCTCTTTCCAAGCCAATCATCAGACCTTGGGAAGAAATCAAGAACAACAACCACAGAACAAGTATCGGATATGAAAAGGAAGTCACCTTTCATACTTCGGATTATACCAAACCGATCCAGTTCCAAAGTGTTGGATTGCTTCAAGAAATTTCACTTTCACCTGCTCCAATTCAAGAGCAAATTTTGAAATGCCAACATTGTCATTGAGTTGGCCACATGGAAGATCAGTGTTTCAATCTTCATCCTTGTGAGCATTGTGGAAAGCACAATCATCCTTTAGACATATGTTCCAAACACAAGCAATCTGCAAGAGTAAAGAACCACTATGGGTGGATCACTTCTTGGCGATGGTCATCAACAGTCAAGAAGATATATCATTCATACCAAATAATTCATTCTCGTATATGTCAACATCTTTCAATGGACAGATTTTTGTCTTCTTGCCTTGTCCCTGACAGAGGGGAATAACATCAATTATTGACAGTCGGGCTTCAAGTTTCGAAGTCCTACTAATCTAGTAGTAAAAAGCGAGAGTGATTTGGTTTGTGGTTTTCCTTAAACCACCACTTAGTAGAAGACTTACAGCTTCTGCTAGACAACGGTTTGTGGTTTTCCTTAAACCTCCGTTTAGCAGAAGACTTACAACTTCTGCTACACAACGGTTTGTTGTTTTCCTTAAACCTCCACTTAGTAGAAGACTTGTAGCTTCTGCTAGACAACAGTTTATGGTCATCTTTAAACCAACATTCGAGAGCACTTCCATTTAGCAAAAGACATCAGCTTCAGCTACTAGCTAACTTAGGAAATGTTATGGGAACCATTGAGCCCTAGAGCAAAGTTCTAGAATTTGTGGCCATTCGTAAACCACCAGATTGGTTTGTGCTCTTCCTTAAACCACCATCACCATTTGGTAGAAGACATCAGCTTCTGCTAGCATTTTGGTTTGTCACTTGTGGTCACCCCAAAACCACCAGATTCAGATTCAGCCATTGGCAATTGTCCATTTCAAGATTTCAGTTGTACACTTCTAGATTTCAGCTCTCTTCTTGGGCTCACATAAACCCCTTCAGATTAAGGGGGTAACATTGGAAGCGTAATCCATTAGGGTTGCTAGCTTGAAGGAATATGAACAGTCAAGAGATAGGAACGATCATTAGGAGTCCAAGAGACCTCTCGGAAGACGAATCCAAAGGTCAAGCAATTGTATCTATACATGTATCATAACTCACGCTTATCTACATTTGTGTGTTCCAACAGAATGATATCAGCATTCAGCTTTTAATGTCTTCAGAAAGCTCAAAAGGCATACATCCCTGGCAACGGCACCAAAATGATAAGTAAATTTTAGGGGTTAAGATTTTTCATTCCAAATCCTCATAGTCTCATCCATTGTGTCAATCAGGGAAGAAAACTTCCAACGTGGCTTTCAACTCTTCAACCTTCCAAATGCAAGTTTGGACTATTTATGGTATTTTATCGTTAAGTCGTTGCTACAGCTACAGAAATCCACAAAGCTTCTAGAAAGACTGAACTGTAAAATATGCTCTATTTCATATGAATGCTAGAAATGGCATAACTGAAAACTATGACTGAAGTCTTCTGAAATGAAAATTTTGAAACTGAATTGAACACTGCTGAAATTCTGAAAGAGAAAACATTGAAAACAGAACAAACAAAAACAACAGAGAGGAAGGGGATGAACTGTCCCAAGAACAAACAAAAACAACAGAGAGAAAGGGGATGAACTGTCCCATAACAAAATGTGGGCCTGTCCAAATACAATCTGATATCAGATGCTCCAATGCCAAGACAGCTTCTATCCACACTCGAGTTTGTAAGTCAAAAACTTATTTTATTCCTGCCTTTCTCTGCCTTCCAAAGTGGAAGGGGAGAGGTTTAAACTTTAAATTTTACAGAATATCGAAGATTTATCTTGTTTCATTTACAACCTTTGGGCCGATGCCCTTTCATTAAGGCTTAACTAACCTAGCCTTGATCATTAGTTAACTTTTCCTACCGGGCTTAGGTGAAAGTATATAATTTTTAAATAAATGTAAGCAACTAATGGTATTGAGCTAGCTAAGCCTGACTATAAATTATATCAATAGAAGTTCTAATTAGTTGTCATTATACGTTGGACCTCTCACGAAGACATCAATAAATCAGCAAGAATAATAGCCCATGATGGGCCCTTATAGGGGCTCATCAAATACAAAAGAAGTCCATTCCAAGATAGCATAGCAAAAACCAGCTCAGAGATTACTCATTCGGAGCCTCAAGTTAAGGCCCGGATCACTCCTACAGGAGACACAGCAAACCCAGAGGGGTCCTGTAGTGAAGGCACCCATCCGAAGTCCCCAAAGTTCACAAGCAGGCATCAATTTCCCCTTTCACTTCGAGGAAAGCTAGAAACAAACACTAATTCTACAGTATCATTTAGCTATCTTGATGCATCATCTTGTAAAAATCCTGAAGGAAAAAAAATTCAGTAGGGGATTGGCTGGTTCTCTCATCCATGGGTATAGTTGGGGTGACACTACATTATCTTGTTTCTGTTTTGAAGATGTCAGTGGTTACAAACAGACCTGAATAGAGTGATAGCCGGGCAAGGAATGATCCAGCATTGGAGCATTTGGGATTAAAACAATAATGCCATAGTCATAGCAAAAACACTGGCATGGAGCAATGCTTCAGGACGGACATGAGATGTTGCAATGAAAAAACAATCGAAAGCCACCCCCTCATGCTTAATCAAATGGTCCATGCGTAGAGGCTATGAAATGTATTCTAAAAATGTTTTGACAAAGCAGGATTGAACTGGTAGCCTTGAAATGGGCCACCAAGTATGAAGTTCAGTTCAGAAGTTTGTAATTAAGTGCGTTCATGCTTGAAGAATGGGCAGATGGGTGGCCATCCAGGAATTCCAGTTTAACAATTATACCCACCAGTTAATGGGACCAAAAAAAGCACGGGTAAATTCATCACAAGGTTACGTGTGCGCTTCAATATGGCGGCCCTAAATGGTTGCCCAAGGGGTTTTTCGCCAGGCTTCGGCGCGCCTTAAAACTCATAAAAAAAGAAGGATTACACTGCATCTGTCCCACGTACACGAACTGCCCACTGCCACCTCGCAAACATCCAATCATACCACATCAAATTCAATTTCATCAAAGAACTTGGCTGAGATGTCCAACGTGAACTTCCACCGTTTCGTTTGTGTAGGTGGTGTCAGGCAATAAGTGCACATTATTTAGGTCGATTTGGGTCAGTCCATTTTCACAAGCAACACATGCCCTAAACCCCATGCAGGTTTATGTGCAGGGCAGCAATGGGTAGTCTGTCATTTTGAGAAGCCGGATCACAGAGTGGTTAATCTTCTTTGATTTTTTATTGATTGACTAACAGTTTTCATGTCAAATAATGAAGTTTGCACTCATAGCCAATTCAAAATAATTGCACGCCGTGACGAAAATTAAAACCAGAAGAGTACCTACCCATCTTCACTGAGGACACCGTGAGGATAATCCCTTAGTGGGGATGCCAAGTTGAACTTATAGAGCTTATTCTGCTGCTGAATCTCCAATCCACAGAACCCAGCACCCCAGCAGGACCGAACCAGCAAACCCAACAGCATCCACCAAACTAAAACCAACTCGGTCTCAGCTCCCATCCTCGTCCAAATTAAAGTTAATCCCTTCTGATCCTCAAAACTATATAAGAAAACCGATCAATACGAAATCGTTCCATAGAATTAATGAGCTTAAATTCCTTGCAGCGCATCCAACTTTCTTGAGTACAAGATCATAAAAGATTCCAGGCAGCAGATATAAGAGACCCCAAACCAGAAAAATTAATGAGATTTGCAAATGGGTGTCTCAGAAATTGCAATGCAATCACCTGGAATCTTTAGGAAGAAAATTCAAATGGAAATGCGCATCTGAGAACTTGAACAAGTTCGAAGACATGAAAACGTGCTTGAAAACGGGGGATTTCCTTTCAAGGTTGAATCGAGGAAAAAGCAAAAGGCTAAATAAAACATAAATGACCTAGTGAAAACACAAAATTGGATGGGGATTATTTTTTATGAGAAAAAAGCTCTTGTAATTTCAAACACAATGATTTTAAAACATGTCGATTATGTTGGTTATTTGCATGATCATGACAAAAATCATTTTAGCTACTTATTAAAAGCTTTGAATTTAAACTTTTGTTTTTTGAATTATATTTATGAATCCTGATTAGAATATTAATTGAATTGATTGAGTACGTGGTAAGTAACAGGTGATAGAAAGAAAGAAAGTATTTTTAACGTCCACGAGGCTAAAAATAGCCTATGGGACTAATTGCTTTTTCATCTAGCTTTTGTATTCGGCCCTTTTCCTGTGAAGTTTTACAATAATCCCTCACAACTTCTCGACAAGCTCTTCGCTGAATAGATTATCCCAAGAACTAGCTACCAGAATACCTGCATAATTTTCCCTGCTGTCTTTGAAGACCTCACATTCTAAAATGAAATGTTTTTTTGTTTCCACTTTTCTGGAAGAGCACAAAATACATACTCTTTCCTCCCACATTTCTTTTGGCCTTTTCCAGCGCCCTGTTTCACACCGGAGTTGATGAGAATTAGTCCTTAATTGAGCAATAAGAATTTTAGATCTCCAAGAAATATTGGCCCCAATGTACGCCTTTTGTTGATGGTTATGAGTGGGGTTAAACTCTTCAATGTAGTACTTCTTCTTTCTCCCTAGCTCTTTCTCCCAAGTACGTTTGTGGAACTTATCCATAACAAAAGTTTT
>ML815522.1:144819-177031 GCA_009831015.1 Picea engelmannii
ATAATGACTATCCTCGATATTACTTAACCACTAAGCTATAATAATTTTTGCCACCCCTTCTAAGTCAAAAAGAAAATAAATAGAAAAGATCACCCATTAATTTTAATTATTATATTTTTTAATAAATTCATTTCACATTAAAAAAATCATAAAATTGAGTTTTATTGAATAGTAGTTATAATTATGTCGTTAAAAAAACCCAATCTTTGGGGTGAATTTATATAAAGCTATATTTTATTTATGTATGTTGCTCTACAACATGTGACAACTTGGTTGTAAATACTACAAAACAAATGTTTCAACCCACCTAACCAATGTTTCTACCCAAACATTGTAATTCCATCAGACATTAAGTCATATTCTTCCAATCATTAGCCTCATGTACCCTCTTCCCATCATTCCATGGATGCACAATATACATCACCCGGTCAACCAAGGTAAGGGATAAACAATTTCGATTCATTTTTAGTTTTGTTTGTCAAATGTAATCAGGACAAAACACTAACACAACCTAAAATACATTGAAATGTACACAATTTCCACATTGCTCTTATCCCTCACAAAGTATCTCACTTATAACTAGTATCCCAATGTAAACTCTCTACACTATGAATTTCTCGTTCCAAAATACAATTCACACACACTAGGCAAACAAAAAGAGAACTTTAATGTTTCTTGGTGGGTGGGTTAGGGAGTTAAAGGGTTAGCAAATGCTTATGTCTCTGCGTTGGAGGGTTAGTCTCTACATCTCTACATATGTTGAACTTATGCGTGTATATTTTCAATGTTCATGTCAAATTATGCATATATTTTATTCCATGGATTTTATGTACTTAATAGTGTGTCATTGTAACATATCTACAGGACATATGGCTTCTGGTGAATATTCCTTGGACGATGACACTAGACATAGGGAAAGAGAGGAACATGAGAGAAGAAAAGGTAGAAAATTGCAATCAATGAAGGCAACACAAACAATAAGACCTCGGTGAGTTGTAATTACATATTGTATGATTGTTATATAATATTGAGAAATATATATTTATTTTATGAAGAGTTGCATTTGTAATTCTAAGTGTTGCTTATTATAGTCTATTTTGTGTTGCATAAGATCTTAATAAAAGAACTTACATCATTTCTAAAGGCTATAATAGAAAAAGAGAGATGATGCCTAGATATGGATTACTTGTATTCGGTGCAGCAAGGAGAAAGCTCCAAGGGTCTTACTCGTAGTATATATGAGCACGACATATACTACATTTTTCATGGCACTTATTTGTTCTATGATGTGCTTATTAATATCCAAGCACATAGCACATAGACGAGAATGAACAAAAACAAATATCTATCTCATTGGTAGAAGATAGAGAAAATGCATTCAATTATGATGATATGCAAGTTACTAATGAAGGATATATTTTAAAATTTGGTAGTAGTACAATTGTCCATAATCGAATTTTTGACATAGTCACGAGGGAGTGGTTGAAGTAATACCACAAAAAATGGGTAGAAATAAATAGTACTAGCAAGCAAAAAGCACTAGAACATTTGCATGCAAGTTTCCCAAACTTACAATTTAGTGATAAATGGGCCCTTCTTAGATTCTTCGAAACTGTCAGGAGAAGGGGAGACCATATTAGGTGAAATATGTTTAAATTTGTCTTCTATATGCTCACTTATGTTTCTAGTCCTCTACCTTTTATATTTCATTTTGTATCATCACTGGATATTATAGGTGACTTCATTTTCTGTGGTTTTGAACAAGTTTAGTATGAACGTCACAATGCTCACTAAGTAAGGATAAGACTATAAAAAAGACCATCTAATATTGACAAATTTGTATTTTAAAAAATCTCGAACGATTTCAAAGAGATCTAGAGAATTACTGAAGAGAATAAAGCATGAGCACTAGACCCTGAGGCACCACAAAAAAAAATCCACAAAGGCAATAAAAAATATATTATTGTAGTTATTTATTTTGATATGTTTTAAACTTGTTATCTTTCTTCAATTTAATATTGTAGTACCATGGACATACTTTTTGTGGTCATTTTCTAGACATTCATAAACTTAATTGATCTTATATTTTCTTATATACAATCACGAATGGATACAAATAATTTAATTGTTACACATTCTTCAGGTCAAGCGAGGAGGTCTATAGATCCGTCTGAGCCCCCCTACATGCGTTGACCTTGAGATCATTTTCGCATGGTAAACCATTTTCCTTAGTTATGGATCTAGCTTCTAGAGGGGGGCATCCCCTTCCAAACCTAGAAGTAGCAGCTTTTAGGGCTTTAGCTTCAACTATTGGGAAGTCAGTAAAATTCCAACCCTCTAGATTCGTCAAGAAATTGGATGTAATTCTCGATGTTCTGCTTCCTTCTATAGTGTCTCATCGTATGGCACTGGACTTAGTGAAATAAGCATAGTTGGATAGTTTACAAGTGTATGGCTTTCTCCTAGTGCAATTACAACTTGGGTTCAAAGGAACTCGAAAGTGCTAATGAAGGGCAAGTTAACCCATTACTTTTGTGTATGGGGCTTCTATGCCTTTTTGTTTGAGGAGAAAGAAAATAGAGATATTATCTTCCATAATGTGTCATACTTTGTTGGATTTAGAGGTATGTATTTGAACATATGAAATCCATATATCAACCCAAAACACAATGTGTCATGAGTAGTTCCAGTATGGGTTCACTTGTTGCATATGCCACAACATTTTTGGAATGAAGAGACCATGCACTGCATAGACAATACGCTGGGCAGGTACATTGATAGATCTAAACCGAAGGAATGCATGTTTGTGTGTACATGCATTTGTGTGGAAGTAGATTTGGAAAAGGGTTTGCCTGAAGCCATGCAACTATATATGGACAACTAAAAGCACATACGACTAGTAGACTATGAACAACTCCCCTTCTACTACAAATTTTGCCATGAGTATGGCTAGTTTGTGAAGGATTGCAGGAAAAACAAAAACTCAGGTGGACCAACTAAATTAGGAGAAGGAAGAGCGTTGGCAGCAAGTTATAAGAAAAAAATTGAATGTGAAGCAAAATGTTCCTCCTTCGATCTCCAAGCTAGCACCAATAACATTGGGTCAATCAAGACCCTCGAGATTAAGGCAGCCAAATCAATAATCTAAGGCGGTTGAACACAACAAGTCTCATCATTAGGAATTGACAAGGAAATCCCCAGATTTATTGAAGGTAGGAGACACCAATCAAGGATTGAATAGGTATGACGCCCTAGCTCAAGAAGAACTTATGTCATCCCTCAGGACATTAGTAGCAACCAAAGCAATTACAGGGATATCCTTTTCAATGTCGGTGATTGAAGAAAACCTAGAATTGCTACCCTCCCTTGGAGAAAAAATTAATATATCAGATTGTTAGGATGAGATAGATCAATCACCAAAAAAGCCAATGTATACATCTAGAAACTTTACCAGGAAAAAATCCAAACAACAAAGAAATGAAGAAGAAAAGGAAGAGGATGATGCAAAAGAAAAGTTGCTCGAAAAATTAGGAAGAAAATTGGCCAAAGAAATAAGGGAAGAAATTGCAAATAAGGAAAAACATTTGGGCACCCAACTATTGAAAGATCCTTAGGATTAGGGGCAAGAAACATAATGAAACTAGGATCCTCGACCTCATCTACTAGTGAGGTTCCAAAAACATCTAGTAAGTAATGATCATTGTCTATTGGAATAGTAGAGGTATGGGAAGCCGGTTCAAAGCTGAATCAATAAAGAATTTTGTAAAGAGTGAAAAACCTCCTACTCTAAGAGACAACATTAGAGGCCTCAAAAGAAATAAAAAAATGTAAACTTCAGTGGGAAGGATGTGAAGGAAAGGTAATTAGTTCTAGAGGTGCATTAAAGGACCTCAATTTGCCAATGAATGAAAGTTGTCAAGATCTTGTGCTCTCAACCATACAAACATCTACTAATCTGACCATGATTTCAACAACCACTCTAGTTCAAAATGCATGACTTCAATAATAGAAGTCTTTCTATTATGATACTTTGAAAATTCATATATGCTTCCTATAGATAGTGTGTCATTTATTTATGTTGCTTTACTATTTGTTAGTTACCAAGTTCATGGTCATTTAATTATTAGATCTAACCATGTGCTACATAATGATGGTGTATTGTTTGTTTATGTCACATTTGTAAGCTTTAATTACCAACTTGAGAGGCATGTAAGTATTAGAGCCATTAGCCACTTATTTTTAATAGATCAATAAATGGTAAATATAAATGTGTGCAACAATAAGGAGCTTAAGGATACAAAAAAAACTTCCACCAAGAGGCCCAAAATTCAATCTCCACCAACGTTCAAATTAAACATAATGTAATTGAACTAGGCAATGGCTACATATGACATCATTATAATGGAAAACCATACTATCCATCTATAGATCTTTGGTCGGTGAAATATTAGTCGATATATAAACAAGCACATTATGTATGTGAACTTATAATAATAATAAAATGTTATTATTGCATCGAGAGGCACTCTATAACCTAGTGTAGGGAAGATGTTTACACATACATAATGTACATAACAATACATTAAATAGTAATAAAAAAACAAAATACAAGTTGGTTTAATTACACTTTGAACAATTACACGTAAGTCAGCTCCACTACTCACATATCATACACACATTTTTCTTTAAAAGAACATTAGTGTTTAATTAAAGGTTTCAAATAATATAATCAAAATATATTATGATTTATTTATGTGTGTGTATGTCTATAATTAATTTTTTCTCTTAAAATTATATTATTGTTATAATGATAATAATTTAAAATCATATAATTGTATATATTTAAATTTTTTAATATATAATATAATATTTATAAACCAACCTAGATCCATCTTAACCCATGATCTATCAAGCACCGAGAGGGATCAAATATCTCAATGTGCAAACCTTTCCTCAAGTTTTTGTAATGCCATGTTTTGACCTAGGCACTTAGGATTACTTATGGCCTAATTTTATTTTCATTTTCTTATTATTTTTGGAACACTATTAACATTGGCACTAAAGATTTTTTGAGGTCCTAACAGGCTGCCAACTAGGTATGTCTTTGACCTCAAGTTGTCTCTAAGTTTTTGTTGTCACACAAGTATTTGTTGTTGTTTTATAACAACAAATTGATCAGGAACTTTACTGTTGTTTTGTTAAGGTCACATAACCTTTTAAGGTGCTATAGCATGTAGTTTTAGTAGCCAATAGGTTAGTACATGAAAGCATTAAATATGTAACACACATCTAGATATTTAGAACTGAAATAATGTTGTTCTAAACTCTAGCATACATGAAAATGGACACAAAGGTTTTTGGTCAACACGACCCTGGACAAAACCGCCCCCGAGGAAAACCAGTTTGGAATATGAATCTATATATGTGATGTAAAGAATGTGAGATACAACAAGTACATCAAACAAATGAACCCGATACAATGGCAGCCCCTCTCAAACTGTTATACAAGTCCAAGAAGGTAGATGCACCCAAGCATGGTGTGCCCTTCTCCTTTGTTGCCCAATCTCATTGAAAGCTTGTGCCCTTGCTCCTTGAAGCTCTGTTGTAGAAACCCTTGCACACAACTCTAAACAAGTGTGCTACCTCTCCAACAAAATTGTCCTCAAGGAAATCTGACAGGTGCAAGTCATCCTTGCTATAAGTGCGTCGTCCTCAAAACAAGCATGTACACCACAAAATAATGGAAGCCAAAGCCTCCTAGAGCCCTCCATGGAAGGAGGCGCCCTTGAAACCCTCATCCTCTGCTTCCATCCTCATCTCCATAGCGCTACTCTTTCTCTCTAAGTGAACATACGAGTGAACAAGCCTCTCTTGGCCCTATGCGCCCCTCTTGAACCTCCATAAGGAAATCTAAAAGATGGATGGATGAGATCATCCCATCCCATCTCTAATCAAAGGTTGAGATCATCCCACAATAATCTCACTCACAACCCCACTTTGGTTTAAGTTCCCTAAGTTCACTTTATGTCTCCTAATTCACCCACAAAGTGAATTGATAGTCATTTTAGGCTAAAATAACCAAATTTCACTTTTGACTTAAATCTCCTAAGTCAAAGTGAAACTAGACATAAAGTACAAGGTACATAGTACCAATGTATTTTCCACTCGTGGTTAGAGGATCCAAACCACAAGGGGGCCACTTCCCAAGGTACACAAATCTCAACACTCCCTCTTACCGAGGAAAGTGTTTCTCACTAGGCCCATCTTGTCTTTGAAGTAGACATGTTTTCCCCTTGGCAGGGCCTTGGTGAGAATATTTGTAATCTTCTTGTCAGTCGGTATATATTGTAACTGTATTTCCCTCTTTGAACCCAATCTCTGATGAAGTGGTATCTAATCTTTATATGCTTCGACCAATCATGGAAAACTAGATTCTCAGAGAGTTTGATACAACTTTGATTATCGCATTGAATGATGGTCAGAGGCAACTCCTGACCAAATAATCCTACCAACATCTTACGAAGCCAAATGGCCTCACAAATGGCTTGACTGGTTGCCATATACTCTTCCTTAGCAAAACTCAAAGCAACTGACTTATGTTTCCAACTATACCAAGAAACAAGTCCTAACCCCAACCCAAAATAACACCCAGAGGTGCTCTTCCTGTCAACAACACATCCTGCCCAGTCTGAGTCTGTGTAGCCAACCAAACTGATTCCATCACCTCTAATATAGTCTAGGCCATAATCAAATTACCCTACAATGTACCTCAACACATGTTTTGCTCCAATCCAGTGAACGCTCCTCGACTCTACCATATGATGGCTGAGAGTGTTCATGACAAAACAAATATCTGGTCGAGTGTTGACCAGATACATCAGTGAACTGATCAATTGTCTATAAACTGTAGCATCCACCAACTCAGAATCTGAAACGCTAAGCTTCTTCCAGTTGGTGACCATGGGAGTAGACATAGGCCTGCAGTCCTCCATTTGAAACCTGCTCAAAATATCTACAACATACTTCCCTTGTCCAAGGAAGATGTGACCCTCCTCCTGCCATACCTCCATACTCAGAAAAATAGTGCATCAATCCGATGTCACTCATCTCAAACTCGGAAGCAAGTCCCATATTGCACTTAGCTATGAGATCCTCTGCACCTGTGATGAACAAGTCATCCACATACAAAATGAGAATGAGCATGTCCTCACCTCTAATGATGTAATAGAGGTTAGGATCAACATCACTCTTCTCAAATTGAACGACTAGATGGAAAGGAGTGAGCTAATCAAAGACATAGTGAAGTGTCTCCCCGATGGGTATGTATCAATGTGTGAATACCAAGCTCTGGGAGCTTGCTTTAGACCATATAGTGTCTTTCTCAAAAGGCACATGTGAGACTCTCTCTCACTCACATCGAACCCCTGTGGTTTCTCAATGTACACCTCCTCCTCTATAAATCCATTGAGAAATGTGGTCTTTACATCCATCTGATGTATCCTCCAACCCATCTCTGTCGCTATGGCAATAATAATCTTGATCGAGGTGTATCTCGTAACTGGTGCGAATGTCTCATCATAATCGACTCCCTCTACTTGAGAGAATCCTCGCGCCACAAAACGAGCCTTGTGTTTCTCTATGCTACCATCTACAACATGCTTGGTTTTGTACAACCACCTCGAAGTCAAAATAGACTTCCCCACTGGCCTCAGAACCACCTCCTAAACATCATTGCGCATAATGGAGTCATACTCCTCCAGCATGGCCTCTTGCCAAACTTGTTGGTTAACTGCCTGCACAAATGTCTGTGGCTTTATATCTGAGATACTCGTCACCATAGCCAAATAAGACCCAAGCCTTACTGGTGCTTTGCTCTCTCTGAACTGTCTCTTGGGCTCTCCTACGTTCTCCTTGACTTCCTTCAGGGTTTCCTGAAACCATCTCGGTTTCCTCTTCCCTGAAGCAGTCAAAGGAGAAGTAAGATCTCCCTGCCTGAGAGTATCTGCCTCAGGGCCAATCCCAACACTCTGAGACCCTGAAGCCTCTGCACACTCTACCCGAACCCCATGTGACTGTGAACCTGAAGTTGTGCGAGGTCACCCTGTCACCCCTGAAACTGGTGTACCGGAAACCTAAGATTTTTCTCCCTCTAAGACATCAATATGTGCCTCTGCATCATCCTCAACATTGACTCTCGACTTGAGAGATCTCTGAAAATCCCTACCCTCCTCAAATTTAACATCTTTTCTCTCCAACACTCTCCACAATGATGGAATGGAAATCCGGTGGCTTTGGAGACCTTTGAGTATCCAACTAGAATCCCATGTTGGGCTATGGGGTCTAACTTTGTCCTCCTCTCTAAGGGGACATGAGAATAAGTCAAGCAACCAAAAATCGTGATGTGCTTGACATCGAGACTCCTACTAGTGAAGGCCTCCTCATAAGTCATCTTCCCCAAAATCCTATGGGGGATTTTGTTCTGCAGGTAAATTGCAGTAGCACTTGCCTCTGCCCATAGGTATAGAGGCAAACTTTGATCATGCAACATAGATCTCGTTGCACCCGTAATCACCTTTTTCTTCCTCTTGGCAACCCCGTTCTGTTGGGAGTTGTAAGGCATGATCATTTGTCTTCTTATCCCTGCATGGGTACATAAGTATACAAACTCACTGGAGGAATGCTCACCTCTGTTATCTTACCACAAGACCTTGATCCTCTTTCATGTTTGGTTCTCCACAAGAGCTTTGAACTCTTGGAACCTCTTGAAGACCTCGCTATTAATCTTCAAGAAATAGAACCAGGTCTTCTTGGAGTAGTCATCAATGAATGTGAGATAGTACTCATTACCACTCAAGGACGCCCAAGACATAAGCCCACACACATATGTGTGCACTAAATCTAGTACCCCAGCTGACCTGTTGTCACTTCTAGGAAAAGAAGCCTTGGTAAACTTACCAAGCGCACACCCTTTGCACACATCATGATGCTCTGAACTAAACTGTGGCACTCTTATCACAACCTCTCTCAGTCCTCCAAGAGCCCCATGATGAAGGTGAGCCATCCTCTGATGCCATAAATCACATAACTGACTATTGTTGTCGCTACTCGTTGCTAAAGCATGAAGTGGTTGAAAAAGCAATCAGAACAATTTCCCATTTCTCACTCCAATCACCTGCCCTGAGGTGAGAGAAGACCCATTAGGATGTATGAGGACCTCTGTCACTGTGAAGGACACCTCAAGACCCCTATCCTGGAGAGTGTAAACAAAGATCAAATTCTTCTTCAACCCAGGGACATAGAGAACATACCTGAACGAAATAGGTGGCAAGCCATCTATGTGAAAGGTAACTATGCCACGCCCAAAAACTATGACTAAGGTGTAATCACCAAGAGCAATCTCCATCTTGACCTCTGTATCTCTGAGATCAATAAAATGCTCCCTCACACTAGTCATCTGGCTCAAATCCCCGATGTCTATGTATCCGATACTGGGTGGCGTCTCAATTGAAGTGCAACAAATAAGGAAGGCACACTCCCTCTCAAACTGTGTTTGAAACTCTGCCTCCTCTGCTATAGTTGTCGTACCACCCTTCTTCTTCTTGTTACGACACTATCCAACATAGCACCCCATCTACTTACAAGCAAATCACTTCACTTTGCTCATATCTTTCTTCTACCCAGTACTGCTCTCTCCCTGTGGCTTGGACCCAAAATTGGGACCTGGTCCTACACCCTTGCCGACCTTCTTCTTGCCCTCTGTCCAAAGAGCAAGATCCTCATCGCCCTGAGATATTCGTTGTTGTCTTGAAGTCTCTAAGATGTGTCTCGTCTCCTCCTGTACGAAATCATCCCAAAGTTTCTCCCAAGTAGGCATAAGCTCCTAGGAAACAATGCATTGAACAAATGAACCCCATGGTTTGGAGAAGTTGTTTAAATCTATCCTCACCATAAAGTCTGGGTCCATTATCTCTCTGACGGTTGCAAGATCATCTCTATTCTCTATGAATCTTCCAAGGTAATAAGTAACTGACTCAGTCTTGAGCATCTAAATGCTCCTGAGTCACTCCTGCAGAACCATCTTTTGGTTATGGTTAGAGCTCTGGTAAAGCTTGCACAAGGATGCCCACATCTCAAATGAAAAGTCTTTACCAGTCAAGTGGGGTATAATGTGATCCCTCGCTGCATCACATATAGTTCTCTTTTCCTTATTGTTCCTCTTCCTAAACTTTGCCATCAACACGGGAGCAGTAGCAGGAGGAACAACAACGAGACCCTGAACTATATCCCATAGTTCTAGGTCCTCTAGGAAAAGATAAGTCTGGTCTTCCAAGGGGACCAATTGCTAGCTCCGACTAGCCTTTCCTCTGCTTGCATCTATGATATTGACATGACTACCCACTGTACCCACTCTAATGCTGCAACTGCAAAAGAACACTGCCTCACTCCTGTCAACACAGGTGTGAAAAGAGGCAATAGAACTACAACCTCACTCCTAGAAAATAGGTGTGAAAAGAGGTTGTGAAAAATCAGCCTCACTCCTAGCAAGTAGGTGTGAAAACAGGATGATCAATTTCCACAAACTGTCCTACAACTGTCCACAAAATTTCTGCCAACAAGCTGCTACAAATCATTGTCAAGTAGCTGTCAAGAAATCTGCCCACAAGCTGCCAAGAACTGTCTCGAAATGTTGTCCAAAAATCAACAAGATTTAGCCACCAAGGGCTCTGGTACCATGAATATTTTTTGAGGTCCTAACAGGCTGCCAACTAGATCTGTATTTGACCTCAAGTTGGCTCTAAGTTTCTGATGTCACACAAGTATTTGTTGTTGTTTTATAACAACAAACTGATCAGGAACTTTACTGTTGTTCTAAACTCTAATATACATGAAAATGGATACAAAGGTTTTTGGTCAACATGACCCTGGACAACCCCCCCCGGGGGGAAAACCGATTTTGGAATATGAATCTATATATGTGATGTAAAGAATGTGAGATACAACAAGTACATGAAACAAATGAACCTCATACAATGGCAACCCCTCTCAAGCTGCTATACAAGTCCAAGAAGGTAGATGCACCCAAGCATGGTGCACCCTTCTCCTTTGTTTCCCAATCTCACTGAAAGCTTGCCTCCTTGCTCCTTGAAGCTTTGTTATAGAAACCATTGGACAAAAATCTGAACAAGTGTGCTACCTCTCCTACAAAATTGTCCTCAAGGCAATCTGACAGGTGCAAGTCCTCCTTGCTATAAGTGCGCCATCCTCCTATAGTGCGCCCTCCTCCAAGCAAGCATGTACAACAAAAAAACAATGGAAGCCAAAGCCTCCTAGAGCCCTCCATGGAAGGAGGTGCCCTTGAAACCCTCATCCTTTGCTTCCATCCTCATATCCATAGGTCTACTCTTCCTCTCCAAGTGAACATAAGAGTGAATGAGACTCTCTAGGCCCTATGCACCCCTCTTGAGCCTCCATAAGGAAACCTAAAAGATGGATGGATGAGATCATCCCATCTCATCTCTAATCAAAGGTTGAGATCATCCCACAATAATCTCACCCACAAACCCACTTTGGGTTAAGTTCCCTAAGTTCACTTAATGTCTCCTAATTCACCCACAAAGTGAATTAATAGTCATTTTAGACTAAAATGACCAAATTTCACCTTTGACATAAATATCCTAAGTCAAAGTGAAATTAGACATAAAGTACAAGGTACATAGTACCAATGTATTTCCCACTTGTGGTTAGAGGCTCCAAACCACAAGAGGACCACTTCCCAAGGTACATAAATCTCAATAGGCACTTCAAATTTGGACATGTGGACCTACATGTATCTAAATATTATGAATGGTTACAATTATGTTATTGATGATGGATGTTATGCAATCTACTTCTAGCATGCAAATTTTAATTCAAAGATCTTAGTACCTGGATATCAGGTCTAATGTCATGTTTTAAATGCAATAACATGCTAATAATGTCGGGTTATGCATGAGTTCATGTTATAAACTAACATGCAGATTAAACGGGCTATGTAGCGAGAGGAGTGTGATAATAAGTGGTCGATGTCATGGACATTGAATGAGAAATAATTTGATAGTAATCATTTTTATGTTAATTTGTACTGGTTCAAATGCATAGCTATGATATTTGGGCAAGTGCATGTTTTTCAGGTGGCAGAACACAGTGTTGTAGTATGATCCATGATAGGGTGTTGACCTTAGATATGTCAGGAGGGGTGTAATCATTTCCCATCGTATATCCTTTGAAACTTGGAGTCATGGGAGAACAGTGTTAAGTCACGCTCTTCTAGACGTGTGATGATGACTTCGAGTTTCATGTTGGAGAAGCTTGGTCAAGGTAGTAGACACTTCTGCTTATGAGTTCTATCTAGAGTTAGGTCATTATAGTTGACGCTCTAGTATAGTCCATTAGAGGAAGGATATGATCAAGAAGATGGAAGTAGGTTAGGGAGGTAGGGTGCTAGGAGTAGTTGAGAGTGCTACGTGTTTTTAATCTTATAACATCAGTGTCTGACTTACTCTATGTTATTTATATTAAATGCTTAACTCAATTATAATTATTTAGGAAAATGTTGCATTCATGTTAAACTGTTGTGATTCATGGATTATGTTAATGATGTTAATGATTGATTTATTCATTACGAGGTTGGTTGCATTATTGATTGGATTGAAAGCATACAAGAAATTGCATTAGATGTGATGATTGTTGTCATTAGTAGATGCACGAGCTATGTAGGTGTTAGCTATGCATAGATACCTTGTGCGTGTACACTAGTATTTTATAATGCATTAAATTAAGAATGTTGTTTGTCTAACCTAGATGTATAATATCTTACTATAATTATTAAATTAAATGATTGAATAAAGTTAATGATATTAATTAAGTGAATAAATTAAGTAAATTGATCTAGCTAGATTTTAATATTTTTATTAAATGATTGAAATATTTCATTATTATGTGTGTGTGTGTGTGTGGATACACATTAAGTGAAACGTACTAAAAGTTGGTATGAAATTCATTTCTATTTATTAATTTAGGAGAGTTGACAGAAAATATGTCAAGAGATGAAGCCTTTCAAGGAGGAAAGGTGGTGGAAGAAGGGGAAGGAGAAGGATAAGGAGGAGAGGTTTGGCGTGAGAGCAAGGGGGATATAATTTTGGGAAGTGATTTTATTTTGAAGGGTTTTGGTAAAAATCTAGGAGATAGTAATTTGCACTTTGGATCTGGACATACTTGGGACTTTGGATCGAAACATACTTTGGATTGTGGTTTCTAGGGACTTTGGGTACGAAGGGCCAGGAATCCACAAGGTTTCCTGAAGCTAGGGAGCCAACAAGGTTGTTCCTGGCTGTTTGGGAGGTTTTAACAAGGTTGTTCCTGGCTGTCTGGGAGGTTAAATATCCAGTTTGGGCAGTAGGAGAGCAGAAAAAGCAAAGAGGGCAACTCAACCAGACTAATTCAAATAGATTTTTGAGGTATTTACTATTTACTATTTTAATTCCCTTAATTGGTATGAACAAATTGTTTAAATTGAGTTGAAATGTAACATAAATTATTACTATTTGTATATACTCATAAGAATGTTTTTACTTAAAGAAAAATAATATGCTTTTATTTAAAGAAAATTGCCCTGACAGAGTTACACATTTTTTTTTACAATAGCTTAAATTATGAAGCCCGGTAAGAAAAGGGCTTCACACATGGTATTGGAGCATGATTTAGAAACTCAGGCCTAAGAGCCACCTGTGCACTTAATTGATGTAGCAACCCCGCTACTAACCCATAATTTTTTTCTAATACCATGTTAAAATGCATTCAACATGCTAAAATGCCCATGCATCTAACAACAATTTCAATAAACATGGTTTGCAACTAATTAAATTACACAACAACAACATATAACTACTCAAGAACATAACGTTTATGCACAACAATTTAAACCCATAAATAAATATATTGAACACAGATAAAACACTTATCTTTTTAATTAAATGCACAAGCAACTGTAAAGGACAGATGTTCCACCCAAATGTAGATTTGTTTCTTTGAATATCAACAACAAATCACCCTCTAGCTGGGGATATGCGTCCATAATAGAGAGTGTCTCCTAGGGATGTCTACTATCCACTCAC
This sequence comes from Picea engelmannii, assembly GCA_009831015.1. Taxonomy (NCBI): domain Eukaryota; kingdom Viridiplantae; phylum Streptophyta; class Pinopsida; order Pinales; family Pinaceae; genus Picea; species Picea engelmannii. The sequence goes on from ML815522.1 coordinate 158,973, forward strand.
AACAAGCTAGTTTCCTACATCCATCCCAATCCACCATCTCTCTTCCCCTCAACCTGCACCGCCCAAGGAATGGGATCCCCTTCTCTGCTACACAGTCCCTAAGGATATCCCCACTTCCCTCCAAGGCTCCAACACAAGCTGGCTAGGAATCTCACTTACTAGGTACTCCAAGGACTTACAACTGCAACATGAAACTCTCAACACCAACTCATTTACTTTGCATAGAAATCTCACTCTACAGGCCTAACAACCTGCTTCTTCAAGCAATTACAGCTCCAACAAGCTACCCTTGAAACCATTATGGATTCATTATAGTTTTAGCACTCAACACCCTCTTGTTGTTCCAAAATCTGCATCTAAAAACTACCTATGTAATACCCATTCAAATTTCCCTTTTTACCTAAGCACGTTGACTCTCACATTCCCCAATGTTGATTGTACTTAACACCATGCTCTCAATAACTATGTGCAATGACTTTTCACCCAACCCTCTTACATGTATACAATGATTGGGGATTTGATGCACTTAAAAGGAAAATAGAAGGTTCACATAAAATAATTGTAATGTCCCCTAGCCCAACACATAAACATCTAACTAATTAATTTCCTATAGCTTCCAGCTACGACTTACATACATATCTAACTGTTGTCTATTACCAATAATTAAATTCATCTACAACATGTTAAATAAAACATGAATGCAACTTAAAATAACTCATTATAGTAGCATATAAATCAATCTTATACATAGAGTTCACGCACAACAAATAAAACTCATAAAATAACTCAACAACAAGATAAAACACTTATCTTTCAAAATAGTTGTGCAACCAACTACTTGGGATAGACATTTCATCCAACCATGGACTTGTTGTTCCAAATCTCAACAACAAGTCACCCCCTAGTTGAGTCTAGTAATCCACAAAAGAGGGTGGTATCTGATTGTCCACTCACAACTCAAAAATCTTACAACCCATTGGTATTCTCCCATAGCTATCTCAATCTTTCCACCAACTCTTTTCCTCTCAATGTTCCCAACCCAAGGAATGTACCCATTCATTTATTAGGGTCTCTCTGGCACAAGTAACCAGGAATCTCTCCGTTAGGAACTCAAGGGAACTCACTGCTAGGAAAACTACCAACAACAACAACACACACTTGTTGTTACAGTGCAACTCACACAAGAGTTCACTCTTCAAGCCTGACAACCTGGCTCTTCAATCTTCAGCGCCAAAATTGCTCTAAATATGCTCCAACCTACTTTAAAATTCGCCCTCCATGGTTGCTCCAACTCCAAGATCTATTTCTTGCTCTCTACTTGTTGTTCATGCAAAAACATTAACTCCCTAAAATTGTTGTAGCAGCCCATACAAATTTCCTCTCATTTGTCTTTCTTAGTTTGACTCGCACACTTCCCCAAGCTGATTGTACTCAATCCCCATGCTCCCAATAACTATGGGATGTGACTTCTCACACCCACCCTCTTACATACATTCAATGATTGGCTTTGGGGACACTCAATAAGAAAATAGAGTTTAATACATAGTCATAATAAAATTTAGGAACGTGGGTGAATTAATAGACATGGGTAATCCCCCTTGGACCCCTCTCTTAGGATTTCTCCTAGACCCTCCCCTCTCTTGTGGATTAATCCAACCCCCATCTCTATCCATGTCCCCTTAGCAACTGGCATCACATTTTATTATTAAAACTTAGAAATACAAATTGCATATACATTGTTTGGTTGTAGCCACACATTATATCTACATTAAGCATTAATTAAACTGGGGATTATAGCGGGGATGTTACAATAATAATTTTAGAAAGTGGCATTGGATTAGCAGACATGAATAATTCACCCCCTTATATCCTTGTTACGAGGAAAATCACTATATGGCATGGGGTAAACCACAATAGATGGAATTGACTGCATAAATCAACTCTAATCTCAAGTATGCTATATAAACAAACATGCTAACAAGACAAGATAAAGAACCTACCTTGTCTGGACGTTCGATGAAGTCCACCATTGAGCACTTGACCCAAAGCTATATACCTGCAACTTGTCCTCAACAACCAAGATACACAAGCATATGGTGATAATATATTAGCACATATAATAACATAATTCATCAATATTCATAACAAATATGCCCATGAAATAACAATTCAAATATTTGTGAGACATTAATTGGACAAGAAAAGAGTATTTCTATTAAAACGTAATCAACAAAAGTGTATGAACGACAAACTTTTGTGTCGGCACGTTCAGAACCGAGAAACTAAGTCCCTTCCAGCTGGGCCTCCACCACTTCAATCCTCCACCAAAGGCAATCTTATATAAGAGAGACGATGAGGTTCTCCATCAAATAGGGAAGAGCTTGGGGGCTGAACAATGTGTTCAGACTTAAAAGGAAAAAGGGATGCAGACTCAATATGAAGTGAATAATTTCTCCAGAGTAACTTTGCTCTCAAAGTTAAATTCTTCTCCTCTTTTCCACAACTTGGATATGGCCCATTTATAGCCTTCAAATGGAACTGAAGGGTCGAGTCAGAATGTTTCCAGTATATGGAAGGTAAGGATCATGGATCTCGTGACGTGACATGGAAACCCAACACCATTTTTAATTTTGGGCACAAAACCCAATGTACATGGGTTGTAATGGTGCAACTTGCGTATACACATGCTGCATAGTTGTTAGGGCACGTATATGTGGAAAAATATTATTTTTAGCTCTGGGAATTGCAAATGGGGGACTTCAAGTCTGCATAGGGAAATGGAAAAGGCCTTTTGATCAAGTTGCATGGGGTGAGACAAATCTTGCTATAACAAATGCCCCCTAATGTGTGAGGAAAGGAGTATCTGCGATGGCCGAAATACATAGAAGTGGAGTGATGGAGACCCAACTGGACGAACTAGTTGCTCATAAGAATATTACAATCCATAATGACTTTGTAGACAAGGCTACCAATTTGAATTACATTGCAGATCCATGTGGAAAGATACCAAACAACTGTTCATGGCCATGAATAGGCAATACAAAGGTAGATGCATGCCAAAGGCTATCATAGTCACGAACAAGGCCTAGTGAAAACCAGTCTCAAAATCAGTCTGAAGATATCTATATATAATGGAGTACAATCTGATCTCCCACGATCACTGAAGTCATATAGGTATTGGTTAAATGAATGATAGCAACAGGTCAGAAAAGCTGTGACTATGAACTGATGTCTTCAAGTCTTCTACACGATCCGCCAAAGGTACAAGTCTACATCATGTGAATAAAGGAGTTGAGGTTGAACGTAATGAGACTTCATTTGATTACTTGTCATTAAGGTATACCGTTAACAAACGCGAGACAACCTGCCAATAATGAAAGTAGGCATCAAGGCACCGAGTACATTCTTACAAGTGTGAATAAAGGTGTTGAGTTTGAACACTTGAAGAATCCATCGATTATGAGACATTGATGTATTCCCAACTGCCGATGGTGAGAGAACCTACCACTGATGACTGCAAGCCTCTAGGTACTCATAGGACTCTAGGTCTCGTTTCCAGAATAGATGGGCTGAAGTCGATGGAAGGAGACTCGTTGAAAGGAGAGCATTGAGGCATCTCTCATCAGTCAGCATGAGGTACAAAGCAGTAGCTTGATGATTTGGAGGAACTCAGACGAAGAACATGTTCATGAACCAACGACCCTGTGCGTCTTTCGCATGCACCAGATGCAAGTAGTGCACGAAAAATACCCTTTAAATAGCAGCCAAAAAGGAAAATTGCCAACAAAGGTGAGGAAACCACCAATAAGGCTAATGGCATCCAAGACACTCCACGAATCCCAATGTGTGAATAGATTTCTTGTTTTTGAACATAAGGGAAACCCCCTAGTCAGCGACCAATGAGTAGATGTCAACTATTGGGTTCAAGGTTACCTACCCATAATGAAAGTAGGACCAGGGTGCTCGGTAGGACTACAACTTCACGTAACTTTGAGACACACTTAGAGTATGGTCGAGATTCAAATTCAAGAGTTATGAGAAATGGCCAACACAAGCTTATAGACATCCTTTGAACAAGAGCATGAGACGTATGGAAGACTCTGGCAGCATAGACTCAATGATGAAACTTTGTGATGCAGGAGGCACTGATCAAACTCTTCGTAGGGACTGGAAGAGTAACCAGTCCGAATAGTAGACTCTAAGTAACGAGCTTAGCTTCCTAAGGTCATGCTAAACCCAAACTTTAGATGACAAGTGGACTCAAAAGTTTGTGCTTTGTTCAAAGGCGACACGACCGCTGCCAACATGAGATAATATTTTTTTCCCGCCCATCTTTTTTTGTTTTTTCATAGACAAATGAATGATATGATATAGAGGAGGAAATGAGTGTGTCTAGTAAGAAACTAGTTCCAATAGTGGAACATACCTATGCTCAATGCAAGGGGGTGCATGCAAGATAAGGACACTTGGGGGAATGTTTCCTTGTAGAGTATAGGGTGTCAAGCTGCAAAGGATATAAACAAGGCTTTGCTTGGCTGATGATGAATACTGATGGGTAAATAGGATTATAATGCGAAAGTGGTAATCGAAAATAGGCTCAATACTGTAAGCAAGAGAGTGAGATGCAATTACAACTTAACTCCAAAGAATGTCATTTTTCATAAATTTAGTCTACTTGGTCTGAAAAAGGGTTAAACTTACACCAAATAGACGTCCTTTCAAATCCAATTTACGAGTGTGAAAGAGACAAGTTCACTTAGAAATCTTTTCACTTTTTGAGAGAGTAAAAAAAGAGCCTAAACTAGACTCTTGGGAGTCCCATAGGTATAGGTCAACATGCTTATGAGTAGGAATATGAGGCTCGAACGCAAAGTCATATTGGAACTATAAAGGACTCCCGATCTTTATGGAATAATCTCTGCATGGGCACCAGATGGCACAGAGGTTCTAACTAGGGCACCCATGTTTGGTAAGTCTCTACCATTCAATAACGACACTTCTAGTAGCAGAAAGAAAGTTCTGTGTCGCTAACAAATGGGTTCATACCTAAGGCATACAAACTGCAGTTATAGGATAATGCAAGTGTGCAAAATGAAGTGATGACCTATCCTGTATGCTGGTCAACGAAAATACCTGCCAAAGTCATGAACGAGCGACATGACGCTAGAAACCGCTAGAATCCTTGGATAAAACCACCAAAACCAACTCTATCCACTGCACTAATAGTCCACTAGGCCAAAATATCAGCAAAAACTATGTAAAGTGGGTAAATTTTTTCTATAAATAGTGAAAATAACCAATTTTACTATACCATTTCACATTTTCACCCATATAGTGCATTTTGGACCAAATTGCCCACGACCTTCAAGTGCTGATTGCGGGAGCTACGAGCGACAAAATTAACAACCATCTGGACCAAGTAAGTATTCTTGCCCTCCTCTTCATTTCTAGTGGATTAGATTTTGAAATTAGGTCTCATTTTTTGAGCTTTTTAATGCGCAATTTAGGAATTAGGGTATACGCAGGCTGTATTTCATCAGGTCGCGTGTATGCAACCCTATACACGTCTATTATCAAAACAGATAGCGTATATGCATCCCTATATGCGATTGTGTAAACTGCAGCTCATGTACAAGTCCGTAACTTGGTTTTTTAAATATTTTTGACTCAAAAATTGGATTTTTTCTTGCAGGATGGTACTGGAATGGAGAGAAAGAGAGCATGAGGAAGTTGATGCTGCAATGGAAAGATATCCATGGGCCCAATTAGCATTAAAAAGATGTGGGATATATAAGTTTTGGGCTCTCAAAGGGATGAGGGCTCAAGTGAGGCTGCTCCAAATGCTAGTGAACTTTTGGGATACAGATACAGAGGCTTTCAACGTCGATTGGCAACCATTAAGAACTGAAGTCAAGGATATCTACTTTCTGAAAGGGTTGTCGCGTTGGTTTGAGGTGGTGAACCTCAAATCTAGGGGAGCTGGGAGTGGCATGAACATAGAGGACTACATCACCACTCACTGTCTTGCAGACACAGAAAAGGTAGGGAGCCAACTCTCTATCCGGGCGATCAACAACCTGAGTTTAAAGATCGTCGTTCTCGTGTTGACACAGATCATGGGGTCAGCCTCATTTCATCGGGAATCAAGGCCACTAATGTTCTACTTTGTGGAGTGCTTACGACCCACATTATATGATTGGTGCACCTCACTACTAGCTACTATGAAGATCCAGTTGACACACTGTAAATAGGCTAGGAAGAGGAACTTCGGGTTCACATATATCTTGTGTAGTTTTTTCTTTTAGTGGGTTCCAGGATTGATCCCTAGAGTCGAGATCATTCCACATAGATTGCTTGATCCAGCCATGTCACGATGGACCAAGGTGATTATGCGGTTGGGAGGTGGTAGGGTATCGACCCCTACAACAATGAGTTCTTTTTCTGGTGGCGTCGACAAGTGATAGCCTTGGAGGACTACCCTTATGCATGGATTGACTTCAGAGGAGACCCAAACATGCCATTGCCACTAGGTTCCGCCTACGGAGACATAGGTATGAAACAATTTTCAAATATATTTCATTTTTTTGTGTTTTTTAAAGAGAATAAAAACACATTTTTTTTTTGTATGGTATCAAGTATTTAACAAAAAGCTTTGTTTGATAGATTTGGTTCTGCGATGACCAGATGGATTACCATGACACCAGTGGAGGCACCGGGGGGATGAGCCAGCGAGAGGAGACTCGGAGAGAGTTCTTCAAAATGTGCAGGGCAACCAGTCTCGCTTGACGCATATAATACCCATGGTTCAGGTAGAGGATTTGCCAGAGGTGATGCAACGAAAGGTGGTGTGTGTGCCCCATGCGTGGGTGGGACTCTTTCGGCGTCTCGCAAAGGTCGTAGTATGCTATCATGACACACATCTGGCGCCACAGGCATAGATGCCATGGTTATTGTTTTGATTGGCTGTATATGTATTTTGAGGGTGTGAGCCCCAATTTTGTACTATAACACCATATTTTTTGGAGAAATGAAATATAAAAAACATTGGTCTTCGAGTTTACTTATACTACACTGTGTACATTGGTGAGTGTGTTTTCTTTACTTTAATTATGTGACAAATGCCAATCTAAAACATAATTAACATATGCATCAAATATAGAATTAAAACTTCTAAGTATGTGATTATAAGTAATAAAATCAAAATGTCATTCCAAAATTCGTACCTGTAGGAATCGTCGAAGTAGTAGGGTAACCCACACGGTAACTTTTGTTCAACTGACATAATACTAATTGGGAGTCCAGGCAAACTTCTAAAGAATGAATACGATATGAAATGGCATCACATAAAAGTTCTATAACGACACTATATTCAACCACATTATTCGTTGATGGCCCTAGGCAAACGCTACCTGAAGACACCAGTTGACCCTCAGGTGAGTAAAAAACCCAAGCGGCGGAAGCCAAGTTCCATGTATGATGACTGGCACCGTCTGGGAATCCTAAGTAAACTGAAGACTCCGTTGACATCTGCCAACCAAGGGAAAACTTGATAAGCAAACCGATGACAAAAGGGAAAAGATATATAAACTAAGATACACTAGTATACAAAGAGTTACGCCCAAGTGTGGGGCTTAAGCGTAATATCTTTTCAAGTAGAGCCCACTCATGGACTCCGTCAGCATATTCCCTTCATAATCTTCTAATTCGTAGGCTCTTTTTTCTAAGACACATCACACAATATAAGTACCGTGCCACATGGGGTAGAACTTGCCTGCCCCCAGCGGTTCTTTGGCTTGGTCATACAAGAGGACCAAGTCACCTTCAACGTATTGCCGAGGACAAACAGACTTATCATACTGGACCTTGACATGTTGTTTATTTGCTTCGATAGATGTAGAGGCATCTCAACGCTGCTCATCCAGACTCTCTAGGTGTACGAGGCATTGTTCGAGATTGGAAGTGTCATGTAGGAGCTTAACTGCCAATCTAAGAGAAGGGATTTCACATTCAATAGGTAGGATCGACTCCACATCGTGTAATAACTGAAAAGGAGAAAAATCGGTAGAAGTCTTAATCCAGGTTCGGTATGCCCAAAATGCAGGGTAAAGCATGAGATGTCAGTCAGACTTGCTCTGGCTGAGAGTTTTCTGTAAAATGGTCTTGAGAGACTTGTTCACGACCTCTACTTGTCCATTTGCCTCAGGGTAGTAAGGGGAAGAATGACCATGTTTAAACTGCAGTTTCGATGCTAATTCTTTCATCATTTCATTCTGAAAGTGACTGCCATGATCAGTGACAATCTCACTCGGGATTTCGAACCGGGCTATAATTTGATTGAACACAAAAAATGCAGCAGTCTTACCATCAGATTTAATTGTAGGCATGGCCTCGACCCACTTAGTAAAGTAGTCTACGACCAGGATAATATGTTGATGACCCCCAATCAAAGTTGGGCTACAATCCACAAAATCCACCCCCACTTGGTGAAGGGACCGATGGTGATGATGGGGTGAAGAGGGGCTGGATTTGAGCGCATCTTCCGAGAGAACACCTGGCAAGGGTGACACTTCTTGACCTCTTCGACGCAATATTTAAAAATATACGACCAAAAATAATCGACTTGCAAAATCTTCTGGGATGTTGTAAGCCTGGATAGATGACCACCACAAGCCCCATTGTGACATTCATTAAGAACAGACTTATCCTCCTTGTGAGTCAAGCAACGATGCAAGATATTATCTATTCTTTGGTGATATAAAGTGTCGCCAACGATAAGGTAGTTCTTATATTGATACCGTATACGTCGTCGATCGTCTCTCGAAAGGTGCTGGGAGAACTTCAAGGTTTGAAGATAGATCAAAATGTCTCCTTACTAGGGGTCCGAAGACGAGACAAGGAAAATGTGTTCATCCGCAAATGAATCGACATGAATAACATCCTCATCTAACCGAGGGAAGTTCGATATTAACTCAGAAAAAAACTAGCGATTTCTTGGATTTTGCCGAAGAAAAATCAATATCAAACTCTTGCAATATGACAATCCATTTGTTATATTCCCCCCCTATGATATGCCTAGTAAGGACATATTGAAATGGGTTGACATCATCAACTATGGTAGTTTTGCAAAGCAATATATAGTGTCGTAATCTTTGAACCGCGTGTATGAAAGCCAAAGCTAGCTTCTCAACATGAGAGTACTTGAGTTCATGACCGACTAAATTTCAACTAAGGTAGTATACGATGTGCTCATGGAGCTCATCATCCTCCTGAACTAAAACCATACCAATCGTCCCTTTAGACACGACGATATAAAGAAAGTAATCTCTATTGTAGTCCAGAGGCTTCAGCAGAGGTGTCGATACCAAGGCTTTCTTAAGAGCATCGAAGGATTCCTGGGCTCGCTCATCCCATATAAATGAAGTGTCCTTCTTCAAAAGACGCATGAAACCCTTAGTAATATTGGCATAGTTTACTATCAACCGACGTAAGAAGTTACCTTTCCCCTGTAAACCTTGAAGCTGACGAATATTGTGTGGGGGAGGCAATCGAAGTATTTCCTCAACCTTTAAAGGATCCACCATGATCCCAGTCTTAGAGACTAAGAATCCTAAAAGATGACCTGACCTAGCGCAAAAGATGCACTTATGGGGGTTCAAACGGATGCGATAATAGCAACATCTTTCAAAAACTAGCCGAAGGTTGGTAGAGTGATCCACTCTCTTGCGAGAGTGAGCAGCGAGATCATTAAGATAAGCTTCGACCATATGCTTGAGATCGTGAAAAGCGAAGGTCATGGCTCGTTGGAAGGTCGCTCCGGCGTTTTTAAGGCCGAAAGGAATTTTCCAGTATGCGAAAGTACCCCAAGGACAAATAAATGTCGTCTTATGTTGATCCTCGGGTTTAATATGAATCTAGTTGTATCATGAAAATCCGTCCATAAAAGAAAAAACCTCGCTTCGCGCACACTCATCGAGAATTTGATCAATGAAAGTTGTAGAGAAGTTGTCTTTAGGACAGGCCTTATTCAGGTCTCGAAAATCCATACAGACACAGAAGGTTCCTTGCTTCTTATTCAGAGGAACATGATTGGATACCCATTCAATCAAGGGAACTAGGTAGATAAAACCTGCATTAAGCAGTTCTCCACCTCCGCCTTAATAGCAGGGACCTTCCTAGGATTAACAACTCTAAGTTGTTGTCGAATGATTTTAACATCCAGGTAGGTTTTAATCTCATGTTCGACAATTCAAGGGTCGATTCCTAACATCTCTTCATACGACCAAGCAAATACATCACAAAACTCTTTAAAGAGCTCGGTGTAGATCAAAATTTCTTCAGACAAGCAATCCACACCGATATATACATTTTCAATTTTACCAGGAATGCGAGAGATGTCGATAATGACAGTAGGAGAAATACTTGCCATGTTTCCTTCGACATAAATGTTGTGCATATCAAGTGGAACTACGACATGACCGACTATCTCGCTCAAGGTAGATCTAAAATCTTCTTGTTTGATTATAGCAAGCTCTGGGAGGAAGTAAGAGCGATGATGCATATCATCCCATGGCCTATCAGAACCATTCATGGCATCTACGATTGCTTCATCTGAAGGTAAAGTATCATCAAGGAAATAATGTGAGCAAGATGATGAAGTGGTCCATACGGGCTTAAGAACAAGATCTTCCTCGTCCGTCTGTGAGGAGACAAGATCTGGATTGACAGAAGAGTCAAGAACAACCTAATACGCTATCTCTACCACAGACAGTGGCATTGCCATTCTAGTATGTGACTGACCTTCACAAGACAGGGTCAGAGAAGGTAGGGTCCAAGGATTGTTAAAATACAAAGTGCGGAAAGGAACGAACCTCATTGACGAAGGAGACCTACTGGACATGGCATATATATGATGAATTGGTGCCACAAAATCAAAGGTACCCATAAGGGATGAATACATTCCAACACCAATATCCTCAGTTGTTGGTTGAGAATTGTTGATCACGAGGATCGAAGGTCCAACTAATGCATTGGGACTAACATGCGCAAAGGACAACTGATCGATCATCAAAATTTTCCCATCATGAGGAAAACATAAAGTATGGAAAATGAACGACATGACTGCGTTTATAACATAAGTCCAGTTACGCCCTGGTAATAAGTTATAGTCAAGGGGTGAATCAACCACTTCGACAACCACCTCCACCATCTTCCCACCTAACTAGACCATAAAGGTAGGAAGAGTACTGTGGGGACGGAAAGAACGACCATCAAATGCAGTCAAAATGGTCGAATATTGAGAAAGGGTTGGAGAGCCAATGTCTTTCCAACATGTTAGGGGCATCACACATGTGGCAACGCCTTCATTGATAACAATACGTTTGATGGTATACTTTGAGTAATCCACATGGATTTGAAAGGCCATGTGGTAAGGCAAGAGAGGCTTCAAATCCGTGACGTCAAACTTAATAACCTTAGAGCCACAGGGGTCTAGAGATACTAACGCAGATAATGAGGAATTTTTCTGTGAAGGACACATCTGAAGTACCTCCAAAGCTGACATCGCACACGGGGTTTGACCCAGATCCTCAACAATAGAGTAGTTTTGGGTAGTTCTAGCATTAGGGTTGTGGGTAGAGTGTTTGAGTACTCCATTCAGAATACGAGACAGGGGTTTTGGCTTTTTGATCTGTAAAGGCGTCTTGGAGGAGGGGGAGACTCTACACCTCAAACAACCTATGAAATAATGTAATCATGAGACCGAGTGGCTACATTAATATGAGACTTGACCATATTGATGCATAGACGATCATTGTCTTGTGTCGGTGGGTTTTGACTCCCACTCGCCACATTTACGACATTAGAGGAGCTTGAGGCCATGTGCTGATTATGCGGAAAAGGATTAGTCAACACAACGGGCGGTAGAGATAAAAGCCTCACAAATTCCTCGAGTTTGGGGCACAAGTGGGTAAGGTGATCATCAGTACAAATCTTACAAGTGAATTTCACCTTCTGCTTCTCTTTCTTTCCCTCACCAACATTAACCTTCAATCTATCATTATTAGTGTTGTCCTTGGGTTTATTATGATTCCTCCCACCCTTACGATTATTACCACGTCCTTTCCTTTTATTTCCTCTTGGTTGTTGGTTACCATTCAGGTTAGTCGACGATTGCACATAATGTACATCCACTGACTGAGTGGGAGTCAAGGACACATATGAAGCTTGTTCTCCTACAAATTGGCTTAGAGACAACTCTTTCAACTAGTTTGTCACCAAGTCTGTAGATTTAATGTTTGCAAAGCCTATAATTCCATTGGCAAGAGGCCCGAGCTTCTGTCTAGGGTCGTAGTTCGACCTCGGTGCATCCGGAATAATTTTGTATAACATCTCAGATAGAGCATATATGAGATCTAACTGCTGGTCTTTGAAAATCGTTGTTGGCCCTTGACCAAGTTTTGAAGAATACTTGTTCATATTTGACCGTTTTTGGGACTGCAACAGCTTGCCAAAGATGGAGCGCAACGCGAAGCAGAATTTAAGGAAGCAAGACCTATTTTTGGGTCCATTTTAGGGTTTGGGGTTGATGTAATGGGAAAGGGATGTCGGCCTGTGGGTTTAGCCATGCTTAGGCCCATTTTGTAATCTATAAATAGATAATTAGGCAATGTAAGTAGGAGGAGAAGAAGAAGTAGTAGTACATCTATGTGATGTATAGCTAAAGTCTTAGTGCTAGTAGTTGGATCTGAGTATATTGCAAGTGCTATGTGCATGATTGTAAAGAGATTGAAAAGCTAAGTGCAAGTTGTTGTAGCTTTGTGCTGAAGTGCAAGGAAGAAGGATCTAGCGAGCTGCGCAGATCTTCTGTCCTGTGCGAAGTAAGGGTCATTGAAGCTCTGTGCTGTAACCACTTGATTGAGATAATATAAAGAAGAAGACTTTGTGGACATAGCCCCAGGGTGGGGGTGAACCATGGTAACTGTGTGTATTATGCTCTGTACTTTGTCCTAATGTGTTTATCTCTTTCTTGGCTAAGTGTTTGATGTGATTAAATATGCTCTGTGCTGATGATATATGAATAAATGTTAGATCTGATATATAATATGCTTAGTGCTTGATATGTTGAATCTAACCTATATTTCTGTGGCTAAGTACTGAATCATCTTTAGTATAAGTATTCACTGCGATGCTCTGTGCTATCTGCGAAGTACCATAAGGGTTAAATATTGATGAATGATCTATGCTAAGTGCCTTGTAAAAGATATAATCACATATTAGTGTCCCAACTAAGGTTGCAGACATCTGAGTCCTGCAACCACCCCCGCCTCTACCTCGGGTGAGACTTCATCTGCTTCGCAGGTGTTGCCGAAAGGGCCGGTAGTTAGGGTTTTGTTGGTGTGCCCTTGAGCGTTGAACCCTGGGTTTGCCCTGTGCCAACAATCGCTTCCTCTTCAGATGTTACCCTAGATGTAGAGACATCCTTCGAAATATAAGGCAGTAAAGACTTAAGAAACCATTCCAGCAAGAAATCCAGAGGAATGTAGGCTTTGATCAACCTCTTCCGTCTGCGCCTCTCTTGGATGTGATCTGAGATATGAGTGGCTTTGTCCTGGTGTAGGGCCGACAAAAGTTCTATGCTAGCATCGTAACAAACCGACAATTGGAAGTGGTTGAGAAAGACTAAAACCATTTGGTTAAAGTTACTGTATGTCCCCCTACGTAGCTCTATGTACCATTTTACTGTGACCACCGTGAGGGTGTGTTGAAACAATTTTAAAGGAATAGAATCATTGTTAAGGGAATTGGAAGAACACTAAAGATGAAAAGTAGTGACGTGATCACCAATATTCTCACCAGTCTTGCCCTCGAATTTCACAATATCTGAAGGAATCTTGGTGGGGACGGGGGGGGCATGTTGGGTCATGATGCATCGGGTTGTTCATTAATCTTGACAAGTCTGACAAATTGAGCATGGCTAGAAAAGGGAGACGGGGTTGCCACATGTGGCCCCAAACTCCTGGGAAAGATTGATGTTGGGGAATCATAGCCCATCCAGGGTTCTGGTATGCACTGTGGTCCTGTCCGATATTGAAAAAACCCCTCCAAACTGATTCATAAGGGGTTGGTTGGGCACCATTCCAGTTGGAATGTTATAGTGAGGGTTGTAAATATTACCCCCAACTGGAGTAGCTCCAGTTTGGGGGTTGTCCAAAGTATGAAACTGACCTCTAGGTGGAAATCCGGAGGATAGAGGTGGATTTGTCATGCCAAATGTGTTGGTCGGAATCGGTGTGGAGGGGGTAGTTGTGAAGGATGAAACATAAGTATGAGCTTGTTGGCTCGGTTGACCACTCCATCCAGGAGCATTAAGACTAGGATTAGATCTGGGTGAAAAGGAGGTTGGATTCCAACCATAGGAGTCATTTGGGGAATATGATCACCGCCAAACGAGAATGGAATATGCATAGGAGACATGCCCCCAAGTCCAATACTAGAATTTGTATTCGACGCTGGAATGGATGACGAAAATTGCGATGTGAGATTCGATATACCATAAGAGAAAGGGCTAGAGGCCGTAGGGATGGACTGATTATTGTACCTAGGTGTACCAAAAATAGACCCAAAACAGTTTATCACTATAGGTTGAGTAGCAACCATAGGTTGGATATGAGTGATGACTGGAACCTCTGGTACTACAACCGTAGTGGTCGAAGCCATAGAAGGAGTTCCATTAACTACGCTAGGTATGGGAGTCGAAGGACTCCCAATATCTTTCTGATTCAACTCAGTACTCATACTTGTATGACCACAAGTCTGGTAGGTGGAGGTGTGCGTGCCACGTTTGATAGCTTTTCTCCTTTTAGAAGGAAAAGACTCAAGATGTAGTGATAACTTCAAGAAACGGCGAGACCTGTGAGGAAGCGGTTCAGGCTCTACGATGACTCAATACCTGAGATATAAAAAAAAAATCCTAAGGCTAACTAACAATCAAAGAGCACACCAAAATAAACAAAAAGGCGAATATGCACACAAACATGATAAAGTGGTTGAAAAGGGCCTCCCTCCCTAAAGTAGGTATGCCTCGCCCAAGAGGGGCCCGAGTCTCCCTTCAAAATATCGGAGGTATCATAATCAGTTATAAGGGCCCTCATGGGCTTAACAACACAATTGGTCAGATCCCCCCGAAGAGGTAATCCTCCATATAGGCTATGTGTTGTCCGACCCTTATCTGACTCGGTGTACCTGCAGAATAACCCCTGCAAGTAACCTATGTGGCTACCTATGTCAAGCAATTAAAGCCACCACAATATAAGCAATGTGTAGGCGAATAGTCATAAGTCAGGTCCATCGTATGGGCCGGGTTACAAAGCCCAAAATCTTGAAAGCACCGCCTCTCACAGAATTAAAGGTATTGGAAAGACCCCCATATACGAATAGATCCCCAAAAATATCTCTGACACTAAGAAGGTATTGGAGGGATATCTCCTAAACCAACTTCGTGCAAACTCGTGCTTAACTCCAATGTGAACGGAGCCTCCTGATGTCACCAATTATACAATGGATTTCACCGCTCCCTTAGTTAGACACATATGTTGAGTTTAATAGCCTTGGAGAAGTTTACTCACAAAATCCTATCCCAAGGCTCTAAATCTTAAGCTAGTTTGTGCACCCTGAAAAATAAAAACATTTCTAATCAATTTTAAATTTATCAACGTTACTTTTAATGGCTTTGTTTACTCAAAAGAAGTGGTCATGAAATTGATGATGTTATGACTCAACAAGTAAAAGAAATGAATATGAATATAATGCAAAGTCCTAACTTCAATTCTCAACAAATGATAAGCTTTTCAAAATGCAATTTTCAATTCAACTCTGCAATTTCAAATAAGATGCAATCTTTCCATACATGTATCAAGATCAATGATAAGAACCCAAAAGATCAAACACCATAATGAAAAATGTATTATTTTTTGTATTTTCAATATAAAGGAAATGAAAATGAAAGGACTGAACAACAACTTGATATATAAACCCTACTGTAAGCAAAAGAGAGAACCAAAGCAGGATATCAAGAAGCAAACACCCAACCCAAGATGCAAGGACAACCAATAAAAAAATAAATGATGAGAAAGAAAATCCACCCAAAAATTCAACCAAAGGAAGGTTCCCTATCAATCTACATGCACTTAACAATCATGACAAAGATCCAAGAAGACTCGACAACCATCAAAACTTACCCAACAAACACCAAACTCAACAATCAAGCAAACAAGGATGATGTACGTGACTGTTCATGAGAAAATTGCGTATATATGCTCCCTACATAATGACAACTCACGTATGTGCGCGTATGTCAAGGGAAAACCCGTGTATATGTATTGAAACACTGCCAGGTTAAGGATAAGGCCAAGAAACTCATACTCAAAATGAAAATAAGTTGTCAAGCAGTCAGATGACAAGAAACTCAAGCTAACCGAGAGAAATCAAAGGAGAAAAATAGTCCAAACCCCGAAAAGAAGATTCCCTCCCTAGTATGGTCGCCAATTATGTTATGATGAAAATCACTCTATGGCATGGGGTAAACTACAACAGACAGAAATGATTGCAGAAATCAACACTAATCTCAAGTATGCTATATAAACAAGCATGCTAATATGACAAGATAAATAACCTACCTCATCGAAACGTTCGATGAAGTCCACCGTTGAGCACTTGACCCAAAGCTATATACCTGCAACTTGTCATCAACAACCAAGATATGCAAGCATATGGTAATAAATATAAAGTTAGCACATATAATAGCATAATCCATCAATATTCATAACAAATATTCCAATGGAATAACAATTCAAATATTTTCGAGCCATTAGTTGGACGAGAAAAGAGTATTTCTATTAAAATGTAATCAACAGAAGTGTATGAATGACAAACTTCCGTGTCGGCACGTTCAGAACCGAGAAACTAAGTCCCTTCCAGATGGGCCTCCACCACTTCAATCCTCCACCAAAGACAAGCTCATATAAGAGAGACAATGAGGTTCTCCATTAAATAGGGAAGAGCTTGGGGGATGAACAATGTGTTCAGACTTAAAAGGACAAAGGGATGCAAAATCAATATGAAGTGAATAATTTCTCCAGAGTAACTTTGCTCTTAAACTTGAATTCTTCTCCTCTTTTCCACAGCTTGGATATGGCCCATTTAAAGCCTTCAAATGGAACTGAAGGGCTGAGTCGGAACATTTCCAGTATATGAAAGGTCAAGGATCATGGATCTCGTGACGTGGCATGGAAACCTGACACCATTTTTATTTTTGGGCACAAAACCCGATGTACACGAGCTGTAATGATGCAACCTGCGTATATGCATGTTCCATAGCTGTTAGGGCGCGTAAATGTGGAAAAATATGATTTTTATCTCTGGGAATTGCAAAAAGGGGACTTCAAGTCTTCATAGGAAAATGGAAAAGGCCTTCTGAGCAGGTTGCATGGGGTGAGAAAATCTTGCTATAACAATCCTCCCCTCTCTTGTGGAAACTTAGCCCTGATGACTTTGTCTGTGTCCATCTATAACAAGCATTACATTTTATTTATTATTTTTGATGTATAATGTTTACATATTACATCGCTTGGCCCACAACCATATGTCATATTTACATTATACATCGCTAAGATAGGGATGTTACAACCCCCCCCAACAATTTGCACCGTCTTCGATGCAAAACACCATACCAATATACATGTACAAGATTTACACCATAGTAATTTATACATTTGCGACTTCACAACTCTTGTATCTATTCCAACCATCAATCTCTCATTCCCTACAACCTACATAACCTAAGGAAGTGTACCCCCTTCTTTGCATCACAGTCCCTCAAGTTGTACCACTCCCTTTTCAGGGATCCAACACATGTTGGACGAAATTCTCCAAGATGTAGCTCCAAGTATTCCACCTGCCAAAATGGATCCTTGCACACTTATATACAAATGTACATTCATTTTTGTTCAAAATTTGTAAAAAATTGCAGGTACTCCTCCCGCATGGTCTCCTAGTGCTCCCAC